>OY757908.1:61251212-61296212 GCA_963585895.1 Sepioteuthis lessoniana
CACAATTTTCTGACAATCTTTTTTCACATTTCCGTTTGAAAATCGTGCAAAGTCCATGAAACTTACAGTAAGAGACTTATAGTGTCCAATCTTCTAATATATATATATATATTATATATATATATATATATATATATATATATATATATATATAATATATATATATATATATTTCTTTAAGAAAAACAAAAGCCGTTTACTTTAGAATAATAGAATTATTTCCATCCTGTTATGTGTTTGGTTTTTCTTAAAGAAATTATTGCTCTGTAATATAATTACATTGAGCTCTCTATGAGGAAAATTAAATGTTCAGTTTTTGAATGATTTTCTTGTCCTGAAGGAATTACTCCCAACTCTGGTTTAACTGGACCAAATAATATATATATTATATATAATTATATATATATATTATATATATATATATATATATATATATATATAATATATAATATGAACTCTGAACTATATGAATTTACAATATGATCACTGGAAAAAAACAACTTATATCTATAAAACTATTTCTAAATGAGATAGACTTTTATGTTAATTAAGAAATCTGACTATTCTCAATTCCAAACAATTATTAAGAACCTCAGACTGAGAGGCAGCTTGTTCACTTCTCTGCCACTGAGAGCAAAACTGCAAGTTCAGCTTAGACAAAAGTGCCTTTTTCATGATTGTCTGTGTGTTCAACATTGAAGAAACACAGAGAGTAAAGAAAAATATAATTCAAGTAAGGAGGGCTGCTAATAAAATGAGTAAAAAAAAAAAAAAAAAAAGAAAAAAAAAAGAAAAAAAAAGAAAAAAAATAGAAATTAATAGAAGAATGAATATAGGTTAGATGGTATTGGTAAAAGATGGGGAAAAAATTGAGGGGAGAATGAAAAGAAAAGAATGCAAGGGAAAAAAATATGAGATAAGAAGAAAAAAATAAAGATGAAAAGAAAAGACAGTTAAAAGATAGTCACAAAAAAATCCTTCCTCGCCACAAAAAATATAAAATGAATAAATAAAAACAAGTAAAAGAATAATCGATAAAAGAAAAAAAAAATAGCTTGAAGAGAAGAGAAACTATGTATGAAATAATGGAGGAGAAAATAAATTGAGAGAAAATAGAAAATGAAAGTGAAATGAATGATGGGATTAAAAAACAGACATAAGGAACAGAAGAAATTTTTTTTTTTAAATAAATAAAATAGAATGGAGATGAAAATAAGGAAAGAATTTAAGAACAGACGAACTAAAAAGAAATAAAATGAATAAAAAGAAAGATATATTAGAAAGCTCAAAATGAAAGCAAAACAGAAGAGAAATCTCTAGATCAAAAGAAACATGAGCAAAAACAAAAGAAGTAAAGAAAGAAATTGATAATAAACTAACAATGAAGTAAAAAAAAAAAAGAAAGATTTTTTTTTAAAGAAGGGAAGAATTGATAGAACAGAGAAAATGGAGTCAAAGAAAATAAAAGAACAAAGTGGGGGAGGAAACAAAGGAAATATCTGATGAAAGACTAAAATGACTACATATATATATATATATATATATATATAAAGCAAGACAAGATATATTACTGTAAAAATAATAGGAGAAAAGAGAAACCCCCTAATGTATAGCTTAATAATAATAATAATAATAATAATAATAATAATAATAATAATAATAATAATAAAAAGTGAATGAGAAAGAAAGAAAAATGAAATAATGAAAGAGAAATAGAAAGAAAAATGAAGAGGTTTAGAATAAGCAAGAGGAAATGAAATTTTCATGCTTATTAAAAATTTTGCTGTGTGCATGAGTACATTTCTGTAAAAGGTTAATATAGGAAGAATCTAGATTTCAAGTCTTGAACACACACACAAAAAAAAAATGTTAAAAGAAACATGACAGAAATAATGAAAGAAAAAGAAAAAAATTTAAGGACCATATTTAACTGCCACAATATAGGGACAAAATTTAACAACATTCTTTGTTGTTTTTCCCTTTCAGTAAGCACATCCTCCAAGATTCATCGTGAAAATCATATTTAATTATTTTGTAGGGACGGTATTGGCAAAAATAACTGGTAGCTACAAACATCCAAAAAATATTTTGAGCTTCAAAAATGACATATATAAATAAAAATTTACTTTAAAATAATGGAACAGAAATCATAATAAAACATAAATTTGTTATATCATGTGATCAAATTTGAACTCAACAAACTGGAACACCTACTGTAGCCTTAACAAGCTAGTCTTGTAAATGATTGGTTGACAATGAAATTTGGTCATTATATCATGAATTAAGTATCCTACCATGAGCAAGGTCAATTTTTAAGAGGAGTTCAGCTAGTTTGAATTAGTTTTCCTTCTCCTAAACTGGTTGCCTAACCAAAACTAAAGAACCCAGTTCATCCTACTATTTACCTCTAGCTGGATGGGGATGAATTCACACCTTTCTCAAGCACAAAATGAAATGCAAATAGTCTTATCCAGGATTTAAAGTTGGGTTACTGATTCTATTTCCAACAATAATAACTGTAATATTAAGCAGCCCTACTATTTACCATATTTTCGGGAGAACAGATGAAAGTGCATACCTTTCCCAGGGGCATTAGTGTAAAGTGAACGGCAAATAGCCTCATCTAGGATTTGATCTAACATCACCAATCCCATTTCCAATGACAATAACTATTGAGCTAAATGTACTTCCTAATTAGCAGAGTGAATCTAGGATGCCTACCATAGAGCAATGGTTAGCCAACTAATCTCACTGACTATAGGCTTTTCTAGTGAGTTGGGTCCTCATAAGGTGACCTATTATTATGATCTAGAGTTGAGCGAATATAGGGCGCCTGCCATAGATCAATCATCAGCAAACTGATCTCACTGACTATAGGCTTTTCTAATGAGTTTGGTCCTTATAAGGTGACCAATTATTATGATCCAGAGTTGAGTGAATATAGGGCGCTTGCCATAGAGCAATAATCAGCAAATTGATCCCACTGACTATAAGCTTTTCTAGTGAGTTTGGTCCTTATAAGGTGACCAATTATTATGATCCTGAGTTGAGTGAATATAGGGCGCCTGCCATAGAGCAACAATCAGCAAACTGATTCCACTGATTACAGGCTTTTCTAGTGAGTTTGATCCTTATAAGGTGACCAATTATTATGATCCTGAGTTGAGTGAATATAGGGCGCCTGCCATAGAGCAACAATCAGCAAACTGATTCCACTGACTACAGGCTTTTCTAGTGAGTTTGATCCTTATAAGGTAAACCAATTATTATGATCCTGAGTTGAGTGAATATAGGGCGCCTGCCATAGAGCAACAATCAGCAAACTGGTCTCACTGACAATAGGCTTTTCTAGTGAGTTTGTTCCTCATAAGTTTGTTAGGTTGGTTTTATGGCATATTAGTCCTGGTTGGTTTATTTTATATCAAATTTAGTTTACCAATTATTATCTCCAATTCTATTTGCTATAAAGATGTATCTTTACTTAGTGCCAATATCAATGTTTAAATGTAGGTAAATACTCCACACTTACCTACAATTATCAACGCTTTAAGAGCAAATGTATTCCACAATCTTTTTAGACATTATCTCAAACAGATCTATTAAAATACAAAAAAATGAAACATGTAGTTAAAAATTTTATGAACAAAGAAGCATGCAGATGGTTTATTTTATTGATTTTATGGTATGTCAACCCTAGTTGGGTTATTTTGTGCTGAAATCATTTTAACAATTATGATCTCCAATTATATACAGGACAACAATGTATATTCACAATCATTTTAAACAGGTAAACACTTCTTATTTAATCAAAATATTGATGTTTTAAAAGCAAATGTATTTCAAAATCATCTTCATCTCAAACACATTTATTTGAACCATAAATATGACACTAACAATTCCTACCACTCCAGGTCAAAGTGAACTGTAGAGTAATGGCAATAAAGGGGTGACTCCACACTCACCAGAACTGTAGGACTGGAGCCTCATCTCCAGATTCAGTTTAATATCATACTCAAGACAATCTCCATAAGGCGCTCAATTATTCCAATTCTCAGGTGAATAAATCTTGTGGGTCTAATTCTTGTAAATAGCCATATTATTTTGGACCTGAATTGGGAAAATATACACCTACCATAGAGTAATGGTCGATGATTTAATCTCATTAGTTATTGCTAATATAGTAAGCATGATATCACTTAGCGTCTCATTATATGCCTTGTTAATTTGTGCTCAGTCAATATGTAGAGTTTAACTGATTTTTTTTTTGTCTTCTTAGATTAAATTCACAGCTTGTTAGGAAATAAACTTCAAAAATTGTACATACCCCACAAATATAATCTATTTTATATCATATAATTTGGAGGTCCTTATTGTGTAATCATTATTTTTGTTGGAAATGGACAAAGCAACCCAAGTTCAAATCATGGATAGCCCAATCGGTTGGGACTGTGGAATACACCTACTGCATCTCGGCAAGATCTCACCCCAATGGTTGTCCTGGATATGACATTAAACAATTTGATGATGAGGCTCCAGTAATGCTTGAACTTCAGGGAATGCGTAGTACCCCTTCATTGCCATTGCTCCCAGGTCCACTCTGACTCAGAGTTGTAGCACTTGATAGGGTCCTATCTATGGGTCAAATAGAACTGTTTGATATCTAAACTGGGTGCAAACAAATGACTTATGCTAAATTGAATTGTTAGAAATAGAACTGTTTGACTATTTAACTGTGCATAAACAAATGACTCATGTTTAATTGAATTGTTAGGGATACATAGTAATATTTAGAACAATTTAACTGTGTGCAAACCGGCTCATTGGCCTAGTGAGTAGAGTGTTTGCCAATGGTCCAAAAGACTGGGGTTCAATCCCAGGTCAGATCATACCAAAGACTTTAAAAATGGTACTTGATAGCTCTTTGCTTAACACTCAGCATTATAAGGTATGTATCAAGTTAAAGTGAAGCAATCCAGGGAAGGGAGTAGTGCCCTCCCATACACCTCGGTGTACTATCTATTGAAAAGGGAGCTTTTAGATCGCCTTTGATTATGGTCGCCAACTTTACTTTTTTTAGCTGTGTGCAAACAAATGATTAACAGTTAATAGAATTATTCATATTAGAGAGAAATACTTGAAACCATTTAACTTTGTGCAAAAAAAATGCACTCAGGTTCATTTAAAAATGATATATATCAAATGTGTTTACGAATCATATATATTTAAAATATATGTATAAATATGATTTAGCATTAAATAACCAACAATGGTTGATATGCCGTAAAACCCAACCAAATTAAATCATATATATTTAATATATATGCATTAATAGGATTTGTCATTAAATAACCGACAAGAGTTCATATGCCATAAAACTGAACCAAATCAAATCATATATATATGATATATATGTATAAAGAGGATCTAGCATTAAATAATGTACAAGGGTAGATATGCCATAAAACCCAACCAAACCAAATCATATATATTTGATATATATATGTATAGAGAGGATTTGGCATTAAATAACCTACAATGGTTGATATGCCATAAAACCAAATCAAACCAAATCATATATATATAATATATATGTATAAAGAGGATTTGGCATTAAATAATCTACAACGTTTGATATGCCATAAAACCCAACCAAACCAAATCCAACCAAATCATAAATGACGCTGTTTGCATGTCAGATAGCACCATTAACCTTGGTAAAGGTATGAATCCAATTATTCTTCCTTCAGCTATGGGTAGCTAGTAGGGAAGACTTGACTCTTTAATACTAGTATGGCAACCATACTAGGAGAAAGTAAACTCTGAATTCAAATCTGTTAAAATCCGCAGAAAAATATTGCCTTTGTGTAACATCCTGTCCATGTGGAAGGGCTGGGTAAATGTATATAATTTGGATGACAGTTCACCACTTACAATCTATATGCATTTGCCCACCCTCTATACTATAAGCAGAATGTGACACAAAGTCAATTTTTAAGTGGAATATAGCTGGTTCACAGATGCTTGTGGCATAACTGTTATCCACATAAAAAGTGGGCAGTTCAAATCCTAACCAAGGCTGTTTACATTTCACATAGCACTAACACCCTATGAAAAAGTATGAATCCCACTATTCTCCTTCCAGCTATGGGTAAATAGTAGGGAATAGTAGGCTCTTTAACCTTTGTATGGTGACTGATCTAGGAGAAGGAAAACTCTAAATTCAACCCAGTTGTAGACCTGAAAAATGATGGTCTCTGCTAGGCTATTTTTGGTTTCTTTGGTTTGGTTTCTTTGTTTTTAATGGCATATCAACCTCCTTGGGTTATTTTATGCCAAATCCATCCTTGTATAAGAACAGTAGTGATACTATTTAACCCATAGCTGGGAAGATAAGGGGGGGGTCATACTTTTCTCAAGGGTATTTGTCCGAAAGTGAACATAATAGCACAACTGGAGTTCGAACTTGCTTACCGCAATACTGCTATCCAACGCTTTAATCATTGCACCATGAAGACACCCCTGGCTATTCTTGTCCAAGACATGTTACATGAGAAGTGTCCTCATGACCAAACTAGTTTATGAGACCAGTGAGAAATAGTTTGAATTCTAAGTTCTTCTTCTCTTAGTGGGGGTGTCTCCATGGCATAATGGCTAACAAGCTGGACAGTAACCACATAGTAAATAAGTGCAAACTCTTGTCACACTAACATGTTCACTTTCAGACTAATATCCTTAGAAAAGGTATGAAGCCTTTAATCCTCCCCACAGATATGGGTTAAATAGTACCACTACTGTCCTTCTAAGAGGATGGCTTTGGCATTACATAACCCATTAAGGCTGATATGCCATTAAAAGACACAGAAATCAAATCCTTTTCCTAGAGTGGTTTCTCTCCCAAAGCTAAAAAGTTCAATCAGCTCTAAAATTTACCCAATTTACTGAGGGAGAAGAGATGGATTCATGCCTTTTTCAAGAATATTACTGCAAATTGAAACATCAATAGCATCTTCCATGACACAAAATTGGATCACAGTGTCTTTTTTCTATCATAACAATCATCATGTCACACTTGCCTCTGCTTACAACTAGTAGGTTGAAAAATACAAACAGTCCTTGAAAAACTAGTCATCAATGTGCAAGCATTTGAAAGTAGTTCTAAAATGTTATAATTGCATCTTTACAAACTGTGTCTAAGAAGAAACAACCCAGACAACTGTTGCTATAGAATACACTGACTGCATCTCTGTAGCAGGTTAATACCCTACCCCACCATGAGTATCTTAGATAAGACACATGGTAAAGCTCGAATTCTGGCCCAGAGTGGTAGTACCTATTAGGGTTCCATGTATGGGTCAAATAAAGTAAAGTCGGCAACCATAATCGAGGGTGACCCAAAGGCTCCCTTTTCGATAGCTACTACACCAAGGTATAGGGGAGGGCACTACTCCTTTCCCTGGATTGCTCCACTTTACCCTTTCTGAGTGCTAAGCAAGGAGGTATCAAGTACCATTTTTTGAGTCTTTGGTAAGACTCAACCTGGGATTGAACCCAGGTCTTCCGGACCACTGGCAAATACTCTAACCATTATACCAATGTCTAGTATGGGTCAATTTAAACATTTACTATCCTTGAAACCATTTAACTGTGCAAACAAATGATTAATATTCAATAAAATTAGTAGTGTTAGATAGCAATATTTGAAACAATTTAACTGTGTGCAAACAAATGAGCTCTGATTCATTTAAAAATGACGTGACTGACAAACTATTCACTTACAAATCATATATAATATATATGTATAAACAGGATTTGGTATTAAATAACCCACAAGAGTTGATATGTCATAAAACGCAAACAACCAACCAGCTAAAAAGAAAACATACTTTTAAAACAGGCTAGGGAGTGAAATGTTGTGGATCAGTGACCTTGCCTTTTTATTCATAGAAAATCTCAACACATTTGATTGTGTAAGTAGCTGTTGGATTATTTAATACCAAAGTCAGTCTTTTTTGTAAGCAATTTTATGGTTTCAAGTGACTAATAACAATTATTTGTGAACAATTATAGTAACTTCAAGTGACTACTTTTAATACAAATAATTTTCACACAGTTATATAGATTTAAATATTCCAATCTAATTCTAATAATTTGTTCACAATTATATGATTTCAAGTATTTCAAGCCATATGTTTTTAAGTAAATAACAATAATCCTTTATAAATAGGATCCAATATCATTTTTTCTGTTTCTTCTTTGCTTGAAAAAAAAGGAAAAAAAAAGTCCTGCAAGGGTCAAATCTGAAGAATTAGGGTGGATAGGGTGTATGAACTGTCTTATACTTCATCAAAAATTCTCTATCGGATCAGCATCTATTGATGCAGAAATTTGTCTAGATTGATTTCAGCCTGTTATTTTTAATTTGAAATACTTGAGACAAGGCACATGGCTCAAGCAATCCTATCAATAGGTCTGTTGCAACATTGAGAAAATCTAATATTTTTTCTTTTTTTTTTGTTATTTAAAAGATTTTTCACTGTTCAACATGATATTTATCCAAACTGAAGGTCATGCATAAATTGAGTCTTATGTTGCCATCACAAAAAATGCTTGATCAGCATTTCCCTATTGGGGCACATCAGGCGCCAAGCAATGAACTCAGCCTTGACAGCAGGTATTGCCTGGGGAGATGGCTACCAGAGACCAGGTAAGTGTGACAAAACACTCTATACCACCCACCTGGGGCATGCCAGTGTTGATGGCATATTGCATTTGTTTGAAGGCAGAAGTCGGAAGTCTGCAACGGACAGCTGCTGACTCCTTCACTGTTCAACCTGAGAATAAGTAAAAAAGTACATTAAACATATATTCACTCTGACACATGTAACTTCAAAACAAAATGTTATCCTATCTGTGGAGCCTTTGAATTCTCTGACTGCATCCCCTGCAGAGGATTAACACCCTTTTAGAAAGGTGTCCTGGGTATGATACTAAACTGCATCTGGTGGCGAGGCTCTGATTCTGGAGCTCTAGTGAATGTGGATTCAAACCTTTGTACCCAGGTTCAATCTGACCCAGAGTGGTAGCACCTGTTAGGGTTCTATCTCTCAGTCAAATAGATCTCTTTAAAAATTATTTGTATTAGATAGAATACTTGAAACTATAAAACTGTGTGCAAGTTATTTGTATTAAAAATAATTACTTGAAGCTACAATTATTTAGAAAGTTTTGGTTTGGTATCTTTCTTTCTTTAATGGCATATCAGCCTTTTATTTAATGCTAAAGTCATCCTTGTAGAATAGTAGTGGTACCATTTAACCTATAACTGAGAGGGATAAGAGGATTCATACCTTTCTCAAAGGCATTAGTCTGAAATTGAATGTAATAGTGCAACTGGAGTTTGAACTCACTCACAATGCCATGGGGACTCCTCCCCCTGTGATATTTTGGTATTTTATAGTATACTTAAAGAATGCCTGACATTAAAATTCATATGGTTGCATCTAAAATTTATATGGTTACATTTAATTGCTATTGGCCTTTTATTTCAATAATCACCAAATATTGCTCTTATACTGGGTATCATAAAATGTTTGGAGGTACCCGTGGTGTAGTCGTTATCGTCGTAGGAAATGGACACGGCGACACGAGTTCAAATCCTGGACGAGACTGATTGCATTTCACATAGCACTAATACCCTTGGGAAAGGTATGAATCCAATTATTCTCCCGCCAGCTATGGGTAAATAGTAGGACAGACTAGGTTCTTCAGCCTTGGTTAGGCAACTAGTCTAGGAGAAGGAAAACTCTGAATTCAAACCTGTTAAACTCTGCTTAAAAATTGACCTTGTGTCATATCCTGCCCGAGCGGAGGGGTTGGTAAATAGTATCATAAAATGTTTGTATTTATCCAACCCATCTTTCGCAGACAGGATGTGAATTTTTAAGCTGAGTTCAGCTGGTTTAAATTCAGTTTTCCTTACTCTAGACAGGTCGCTGTACCAAGGATAAAGAGCCCAGTCTTCCCTACTATTTACTGATAGCTTGAAAGAAAAGACATATTCATAGCTTTTGCAAGGGCATTAACATGAAGTTAAAGGCAAAAAGCCTTGTCCAGGATTTGAACTTAGATCACTGAGTCCATTTCATATAACAATAACTATTATAGCTTGTGCTTTGTGCATATACCATTTATGTGTGTAGCCAGATTTTAGTCTCTTACACAGTGGATCATGTTTCACATCCAGTTATAGTTATTCTTGTATTCCTTTGGTGCCAGTTGGCTGTATTTGCTCATTATTTGATTAAATGTTTCATGTTTGTCACCACATAACTTACTTTTGCCATTCTTCTAGGGTGGGGCGGGGTCTCCATGGTGTAGTAAACAATTTTGAACTCGTCATGCTATTACATTCACTTCAGACTAGTATTCTTAAGAATGGTATAAACCCATTTATTTCCCCAGCCATGGATTAAATAGTAACACTACTGTACTGGGCCATTGGCCTAATGAGTAGAGTATTCATCAATGGCCTGGAAGACCAGGGTTCAATCCCAGGTCGAGTCATACCAAAGGCTCAAAAATTGGTACCACGTGTAGCCTTGCTTAACACTCAGCATTATAAGGCATGGATCAAGGGTAGAGTGGAGCAATCTAGGAAATGGCGTAGTGCCCTCCCCTACACCCTCGACTAAGGTTGCCAACTTTACTTTACTTTTACTGTTCTTCCACAAGGATGACTTTGGCATTAAATAACCATGAAGGTTGATATGTCATTAAAACATAGAAACCAAATCAAACCAGGCCATTCTTCAGTGTATTATCAATTTTTTTCTTTGATATAACTAGTCAATATGGTGTTATTTTTTGCTGCTATTAAAAGATATTCCGTTTTTCTCTTGAGGTTTCCTCTTCTTAGCCACATACAGGTCTTATTATTATTATTGTTATCATTCAATTTTCAGCTTTACTTTTGGTTCCTTATAATCATTCACCAGGCCTTCAACCAAGACCAAAGCTGAGAGAGGGTAGTGATTATATGCTTTCTATGTATTTTTATGTTTTTTGCTGCCTCTTTTGAGTCACAATTTTAGTACTTTTCTAAAGAGATATGCAGTTCCATAAAGTGCAATTTTTTGTATTTCATATATGCTGAGACTGTCAGGTATCTTTTTAATGTGTTTATCTGTCCCTTTCTTGATCCTACCCAGGGCTTCCACAGTGTTTGTTTTAAGGTGCCACATTTTTCCAAATTTTATTTCCAGATATTTATATTTACTTATTTCATTATAGTCTTTGATTGATATATTATTATCTGTTGACACTGACATATCAATTAGAAGGCATGTTTTTCTTTTATAGTCCTTAAACACTATATCTGATTTATTGCTCTTGATTTTTCTGTCATTTTGGATAGCAAAGTCTCAGAGAATAGAAGCTCCTTTTGTGTCTGTTATTGGTTCTGGTTGATGTTTATACCATTTTTCAGATTTTGATATCCCATACTATCTACATATTTTCCAATTAATATAATGTCTTATTTTATCCTGTCTTTCTTTATATTCTATCAGTGTTAGGATTGAGTATTATTATTATTATTGCTAATATTAATAAATCAAGAGTTAATCTGTTAATCTCACAAGTCACTGCTCATTAGTTCTCAAATTGGTATTATGTATGGATTAGTACTGCTTCCTAGAATTACAATCTATGTACTCTGCTTAGGAACAAAATATCACTCACCAAGAGTTCTGCTGCTGTGGAAGTCCTATAGTTTTTTTTAAATCATCTACTGATTAAAGTTGATTATGTCTGTCACTCAATGTGTCTGAAGTCTATGAACACCCAAACTGCTGAACATAGAAAGCAACTATTTGGTATGAAAGACCACTTTTCAATCTATATTATTCTTATCATATAATGAATTTATAGCGATGCCATTATTAATCTAATGAAATTAGTCTACAAGACAAATTATTCTAAATTACTTTTTTTCATATGACAGGCATTTAATTCTGCTTCTTACAACCCAACAACAGAATATTTTTTACTTAAGCAACCAAAAGTAACAAAGAAGGCAGGTTAGGTTTGTAATCAATTAAATCATTTAATAAAACATTTTTGAATGAAACTTAATTTTATCTAATTC
This sequence comes from Sepioteuthis lessoniana, assembly GCA_963585895.1. Taxonomy (NCBI): domain Eukaryota; kingdom Metazoa; phylum Mollusca; class Cephalopoda; order Myopsida; family Loliginidae; genus Sepioteuthis; species Sepioteuthis lessoniana. The sequence continues at coordinate 61,263,358 of OY757908.1, forward strand.
TTTAAGTTTAGTATTACATTTCTGTGTAATTATTTTGACACTTTTTTTATTTTCATTCAAAAAATTCCTTTTGCATATATGCATTCTTTTTGCTGCTTAGGATATGAACAACCTTCATTGTAAAAGAAAAAAACCTTTCAAATTTATTGTTTCAATCTTTATTTTTTCAATAAACAATGGCAAAAAAGAATTTTTTTAAAAATTGCAATAATAAATTGTAAAGAAAAAAAGAAGAAAATAAAATTGTTAATACTGTCTTTGAATTTGTATATTGTTGTTTATTTATCTTTAATATACTGAGAATAAAGGAGTCATTTTTTTTCAAATTACAAACATTTTTCTGTGAAATAAAATCTCTTTCTTTTCTTCCTAACTTAAAAACAAATTTCAACTTTTTATCTATTTGAACTATTTTAAGCATAAAACACTTTTATAAGAATGAAAAATTATTGAACTTGGTACATGATAACATTATTTCTTTTCTAATTTTATTAATTTTTAGCTAAGAAATATAATAAATAAAAAATGTAGTGTTTTTTTTAATATGTGAAAGGACATTTTATTCTTTTTTTAAAGGCTATTTCAGAGAGACTACGATGAACCAATATCAATAAAAAAAAAAAAAAAGAAAGAAAAAAGGAGGTTGTTTAAACATAGACTTTTTATCCATTTAAACAATTTTAAGCATAAAATATTTTTATAAAAATGAAAAATTATTGAATTAAAATGGAAAAGACATTGGTACATTATAAATAATGTCATTGTAATTTTAGATATTGAAAAACATTCTGTTTAAACATATGAAGTTTAATTTTTTTTTAAATGTCATTAATTTAATTGTAATATTATTCATCCTTCAATTATTTTCTGATTTAAAATATAAGAAGAGTACATTGTTGGCATTAATTTGTTATAATACACAGCCAACACTGGGTGTCGCCACTAGTAAGATATACTTAAAAAAAAAAAATCTTATAAATTTTTCTAGTTCATAGGTTATAAATTTTTAAGATCATCAGGTATAAATTTTAAAAAATGAGATATACATTTTTAGAAATCTAATAAAGCTGTTAAAAATCATAAAGTATATATTTTTTTAAATCATAAGAAATAAAATTTTAAAAATCATTTGATTTAAATTCTTTTTAATCATAACAAAATTTTCCTTCTCCTATACTGGTTGCTATAGCAAGACTAAAGAGCTCTGTCTACCCAACTATAGCTTAAGAAGAAGAAATGAATTCATGCCTTTCCCAAAGGTATTATCATGAGGTTAAATGTAAACAATCTCATCTGGGATTTGAACCCTGGTTGCCAAATCCATTTCTTACAATAATAACCATTACTCCATGTGTGCTGCTATTTACACTCTATTATGTCTTCTGAAGGGCATTAGCACAAATTGAAGTGTAAACAGCCTTATCTGGCATTTGAATTCAGGTTACAGAGTCCATTTCCCACATGTGTGTTCATATGTGCATGTGTGTTTGTATATGCATGTGTGTCTAAGTTTGCATGTGTGTCTGTATGTGTATGTATGCCTGTGTGTCCACATGTGTCTGTGTGCGCATGTCTGTCAGTGTGTGTCTGTGTGTGCATGTATGGCTGTGTGTGCATATATGTCAGTGTGTGCAGGTGTGTCAGTATGCACAAGTGAGTCTGTGTGTGTATGTATGGCTGTGAGTGCTCATGTGTCTATATGTACATGTTTGTCTGTGCATGCATATGAGTCTGTGTGGGCATGTGTGTCAGTGTCCTCACGTATGTCTGTGTGTGCCTGTATGTCTGGGCATGCATGTATGGCTATGTGTGCACATGTGTATCTGTGTGTGCATGTATGTCTATGCATACATATGTGTCTCTGTGTGTCTTTGTGTAGATGTGTGTCTGTGCATACATGTATGGCTGTGTGTGCACATGTGTATCTGTGTGTGCATGTATTTCTATGCATACATATGTGTCTGTGTGTGCCTGTGTGTCTGGGCATGCATGTATGGCTATGTGTGCACATGTGTATCTGTGTGTCTTTGTGTAGATGTGTGTCTGTGCATACATGTATGGCTGTGTGTGCACATATGTGTCTGTGTGTGCATGTGTGTCTTTGTGTACATGCAGACAGCTAATGAAGCCTTAGATTACCATAATCACAGAATTCACATTACTCTCTAGTGAAATTACCTTGCAAATTCAATAGATATATAAAGAAAATCACATTGTGTTGTGTGTGTGTGAGTGTGTATAGAGATAGATAGATAGATAGATAGATATTGATTATTATGAATTGATAGGTAGATCATTCCTAATCGTGATAATAAACACAAACAGAACATAGAACTATGTTTTTGTGATGACTTATAAGTTTACAAATATCAATGAAAAGTCAATGTTGATGGCCACTTGGTAGCCATAGATCACATTTCAAATGTAAACACAAAATTTTCAGCTCGATGTCTACTTTATGCAGTTAAAAATAGAAAAAAAATGTAAAGATTCAGTTTATCTAACCTTGCAGACACAAAGTGAGAGTCCAGTTTTGCATTATATTTACATTATGAATTTATCCTTCACTAAAATAATTTTCGAAAAAAGAATATTTGAATGTATATATTTACCCAACCCCTCCACCATGATCAGGATGTCACACAAGTTCAATTTTTAAGCAGAGTGAAGCTTTTTTTGAATTCAGAGTTTTCCTTTTCCTAGTCTGGTTGCCTAATCACAGCTAAAGGATACAGTCTGCCTTACTATTAACTTATAGCTGGAGGAAGAACAGTTGGATTAATGTCTTTCCCAAGAACATTAATGTAAATTGAAACACTAACAGCCTTGACTAGGATTTGAACTTGGGTCACCAATTCCATTTTCGCTTGAATAACTGAGGAGTTTGCTTTCTTTGTTTAATCTTTGTGGGTTATCTAATGCCAAAGTCAAACTTGTAGAACAGGAGTGATAGGATTAAACCCATCGCTGGAGGGAAAAAGTTGTTCATGCCTTTTTCAAAGGTATTAGTCTGAAAGTGAATGTTATTGTGCAACTAGAGTTCAAACTCACTTACTTCAAGGCCACAGTCCAGTACTAGCCATTACACCAGAGGGACTCCTCCAATAACTGTTATGCTATTTGTGAAAGTAATATGATAAAAATAAGGTCAGGGTTCCAATTAGAAACCATGGAAAATTTGATGACTGTAGTTCTAACCATGATTGAATAATGCAATGATAAACAGATGTTAGGTGAATTATAATAAAATTTGACATCTTCATTGTAATATTAATAGATTTAAAGGAAAATTAATTCATATGTCCAACTCGAGCAGCAAAAACAACCTTTAAATTATTATCATTTGTTAACTACTTTATCTTTCATCTTAATTTTGTTGATTTTTATTGCAGTGTTCAAAACATTTTACCCTTGACAATCTCAACTAAAAAAAGATCTATAGATGTGCTGGGATGCATCTTCAAAGTTGTTAGGTACATAAGTTTCAGGTTTTGGGTCTCCCAACATCAGGCCATTACCCTAGGCAACCCAGTCAGGGCTGATAAAACCCTAATTTACATTCTAACAGCAATAAGCTACATGTTTTTTCTGCATGATAGGGCAAATCAATATTTTAGGTTCAATTTCCAAGCCGGACTTGATGCATCGGGATGGGTCATCAGTGATGTTTCCTTTGGGTTCACAGGGGGTTCTGGATCTTGCAATATCAGACCTCCTTGCCCAAATGACCCATTGGACATTACAAGTAACCAAAGAAATTCAGTGTCTAGATTCTAGTTCAGCAGATGCAAATAGATAATCCAAGAAAAAGTTCAAGATTTCCAGTCCATTGTGTGATGGATTATACATCCACAATTGACATCAGATGATCCGGTAATATAAGTTTTTATCGAGGAAACTTTTCTGGGTACAAAAATGACTGGATTGAAGTTCATATTCAGAACATTTCAACTTATTTTTCTATTGCAACTGTGATCCATAATGATAAAGAGGCTTCTATTAAGGAAGGAGAGAACAATTCTGATTAGCAATTCTTAGTTATCTCCATTACACCAAGAATTTGCATGTTAAAAAATTACATCAACACAATGCACACCCCTCAAAATTATCCATTAGCTGCAAACTGGAATGGAAAAAATTGCTTTATTGCTTTATTTTCAAACGCAGAGCATTTTCAGTGTATTGATTTATTAAAAATCTCACTAATACTAGTAATTTATACACAATTATAAAGTTTCAAGTACCGTATTTGACAGTATATAAGATGCATGGGTATATAAGATATACCCTAATTTCTGCAGGGCAAATAAAAAATTTTTTAGGGAAACAATGTACTAATACTAAACATAATGAAATTAATATAATGAATATTATTAATGATAACACTTTTAATTTGCATAATAGCCTTTTGGAGGTGCCTGTGGCGTAATAGTTATCATCGTAGGAAATGGACACTGTGACACGAGTTCAAATCCTGGACGAGACTGATTGCATTTCACATAGCACTAATACCCCTGGGAAAGATATGAATCCAATTATTCTCCTTCTAGTTATGGGTAAATAGTAGGGCAGACTGATTCTTCAGCCTTGGTGAGGCAACTAGTCTAGGAGAAGGAAAACTCTGAATTCAAACCTGTTAAAAATTGACCTTGTGTCATATCCTGCCCAAGCGGAGGGGTTGGTAAATATGATAATAGCCTTTTGAATAATGATAATAGGCATATGAAAGTTACTCTAGAGTCTAAGCTAATAGGAATTGCCAGGTAGCTAATTTTGGCCAACTATCACATATTTTAAACCTACATTTGGCATATAAGACACATAGGAATTTTAAAAGATATTTTTAGTATAAAAAGTGTGCTTTATATGCTGTCAAATATGGTAACTATTCCTATTCAATAATCATTTGTTTGCACACATAGCACCAAGTATTCCTATTAAATACTAATAATTTTCAAACTGATCTATTTGACCAATAGTTGGAACCTTAACAGTTTCTACCACTCCAAGTCAGAGTGGACCTGGGAGTAATGGCAATGATGAGATAGAAAAAAAAAGAGAAAAGAAATATTCATGTTTATAGAGAAGTAACACCAGAGCAAAGAAAGTGAGAAACAGGTGAAGAAAAGATAAAAGAATTTTATCTAAGAAGAAATAATTAAGGGAGGACAAAACAAAAACAAAACAAAAATGACAAAAGAGAAGTTTACAGAAAAAGAGAAGGAAAAAGGAGTATTATGTAAAGGGCGGGGTCGGGGGTGCAGGGGGGGGCGCTGGATGAAATTAGAGAGTATCCAGAGAAATGATATAATATATAGAGAAAGAGAAAACAGCAAAGCATTATAGAGAGGGAGATAAGCAAACGAATAGAAGAATGAAGGAGGAAAACTTATATAAATGTAGGGATAGAGAGTATAGTAAAGAAAGATATCAGAATAATTAAGTTGATGGAAGAAAAAAGAAAAACAGAGAGAGAGAGAGAGAGAGAGAGAGAGAGAGAGAGAGAGAGAAAATAGGAAAAAATAAAAGAGGAGTAAATAAGATGATGTAAGAAAGAAGGAAAAGGGTTGATATTGAGAGACAGACAGACAGACAGACAGAGAGAATCTTGTTTTGGTTTGGTTAGTGTTTATGACATATCAACTATTTTAGGTTATTTAATGCCAAATCCTCTTTATACATGTATATTAAATATATATGATTTGGTTTGGTTGGGTTTTTATGGCATATCAACAATTGTCAGTTATTTAATGCCAAATCCTCTTTATACATGTATATTAAATATATATGATTTGGTTTGGTTGGGTTTTATGGCATATCAACAATTGTCAGTTATTTAATGCCAAATCCTCTTTATACATGTATATTAAATATATATGATTTGGTTTGGTTGGGTTTTATGGCATATCAACCATTGTAGGTTATTTAATGCCAAATCCTCTTTATACATATGCATTGAATACATATGATTTAGTTAGGTCAGGTTTTATGGCATATCAACCATTGTCGGTTATTTAATGCCAAATCCTCTTTGTTAATCAGCATGAGTGATCTCCCTTGCACACTCTCCGCTCAGGAGGGACTTTTGGGTGGGGGCTGGATGTGGCAGCACAGAGATGATGAAAAAGCCACGTGTGAAGGGGCAACTTGTGCAATAAAATCATTCTCCTCGATATCTCTTGTGGAAGTTACTTATTCAGATATACACTCTTTATACATATGTATTAAATATATATGATTTGGTTTGGTTGGGTTTTATGGCATGTCAACCACTGTAGTTTTTATATATATATTAACTATGTATGATTTGTAAACATATTTTGCTGATAGCATTTTTAAACAATTGGTAGCAGAGCTAAAAAATCCCGAAAATGGCTTCAAAATTCCTTTCCTCATCTGCTCTAAATACAGGCAAGTATAATACTTGGAAGAAAGAAATGCAAGTTTGGGAGTTAGCGACCACTTTAGAGAATCACAGACGAGCCAGGGAAGCCGTATTAGAACTGGACACTGCTACTTTAAATGCTGATGAGGGCATGGAAAAGTTATACCAAAAATTGGATACCCTTCTTTTATGGCGTACAAGTCATTTGAAAAGAACCAGAGACAGAATGACACCCCCGTTGAGGATTTTCTCATAAACTTTGACTGTCATGTGGCAAAGTTAAAGGAGCACAAAATATTACTACTGGAGCCTGTGCTAGCCTACAGGGCATTAAAACGTGCTAACTAGTCTTCACAGAATAAGCGTTTGATTGAAGCAACTGTCGGCAAGCTCATGCTATGTGACATGTTGAAACAACTAAAAACAATAATGCACAAAGGTTGAAACGCCTCCTCACCTTCACCGGTAGTGGTGAAAAATGAAACGGACATTTCATACAAAGACGAGGAAGAGACAGCCAATGAAACATTTTATGGTCACTACGATAACAGAAATCCCCGTTTTTCTGTTCGGCATGGTAAGGGACATAACAAGAATGCAACATGCTTCACAGATAAAAATGTAAACACAATAGCTCCTCAAGGCAAAACCACCAAATGTTTTACATGTGGATGTAAGTTCCACTGGGCATGTGACTGTCCTTATACTGAGGATAACAGACATAAGAAAGAAACCAGTGACGATACTGATTATTTGCTCGTATCTAACATAGTACTGATGAGTCAGCAAAAATGGGAGGCTAGCACTCTCATGTTTTTAGGTGAAATTCTTGGATCAACCATTTTAGATAGTGGTGCTTCTGGGACAGTCTGTGGATTGAAATGGTACAAATGTTTTCTGGAAACTATACCAGAAAAACAAAGAAAAAATATAAAAGTTCAAGACGGAGTGAGAACTTATAAATTTGGTGATGGAAACTCACTCAAATCCATCCACTCAGTCATTCTACTGTGTATTATAGCTGGCATGAAAATCAGTATATCTACAGACATTGTGGACTCAGATATACTGCTTCTATTAAGCAAAAATGCTATGAAGAGGGCTAAGACACACATCAACTTTGAAAACAACACTGTCACAATGTTGGGAAGAAAAGTTCCAATGCAGTGTACTTCATCCAGTCACTATCAAATCCCTATTAGCAGGCCTCTACTGGACCGAGGTAAGTTTAAGCAAATTTTTTTTTTATTAAAGAGATTGCAAATAAGAAAAGAATAGAAAAAATTAAAATTGCTAAAAAGCTGCGTAGACAATTTAGTCACTCTAGTAGCAAAAAGCTATGTGATTTAGTCAGGAATACAGGAGTGAGTGATTCTGAAAATTTTTAAAAGAACTTCCTAATTCTTGTGAAGTATGCATAAGGTATAAAAGGACTGAACCAAGACCCATTGTCGGCTTCTCATTAGGAACACATTTTAATGAGAGCATTGACATGGATATCAAAGAAGTCAACGGCAACAAGGTGCTGCACCTGATTGACCATGGTACAAGATACAGTGTTGGAGTCAGGATTCCTAGTAAGGAAAGATCGGACATTATTAGAGCCATCTTTAAATATTGGGTTGCATATTTTGGAACCCCAGGATTTATTCTCACTGACAATGGCAGAGAGTTTAATAACCAGTCATTTAGGGACATGGCACAAAATTTAAACATTGTTGTCCACACCACTGCTGCTGAAAGTCAATGGAGCAATGGATTGAATGAAAGACACAATGGGATATTGGGAGAAATGGTAAAGAAAACCATAGAAGATACTCATAGCAGTTTTGAGGGGGCACTTGCATGGGCTATAAGCACTAAAAATATACTTCACTGTGTTCATGGATACAGTCCCAATCAACTTGTTTTTGGCAGAAATTCTAACCTGCCTGGCCTTTCAAATGACAAACTCCCTGCATTGGAAGGTGTTTCCACCAGTGAAGTTGTTGCAGATAATCTAAATGCCATGCATGCAGCCAAAAAACAATTCATAGCATGTAAGTCTTCAGAGAAACCTAGACGTGCACTTCGTCACAAAATTAGAACAAGCATAGCACAAACCTACAAAAATAGTGATGCTGTTCTATACAAAAAAAACCTGTATGATAGATGGCTTGGTCCAGGAACTGTCATAGGGTGGGAGCATAAGCAAGTCCTTGTCAAACATGGTGGCACATATGTTAGGGTACATCCATCTCATTTAGTGCCCTACCCTGAGACATATCAAAGTTTTTCTGAGGATAGTAAAAATGAACCTAACACCTCACAGAAAAGGCCTGATGAATCTCAAAAGGTACAATTTTCTGATAATATTGATGAAGATTTGGAAACTCTAAACACTGTTGAGCAGCATCCAACAGTCGAAGCATGAGATAGAGCACCTAACTTAGATCTTAAGCAGGACTCCATCCCAAAAAAAAACTGAGCTTCCTAAACCAGGACAAACAATTAAATGTAAGCTTGCCAATGACACAGATTCAAAATGGCTGGCAAAGCAACAGGCAAAAACAGGCATTTGATAAATGTGGTTATGGAACAGGGTGAACCCTTTTGGATGGACTTTGAGCATGGGGTATCAGAGTGGCAAACGAGTGAGGCTGAGGAATACACTTCTTGTGATGAGAAAAATATAATAATTTCCTCTTCAAATGATGACCTAGAACTGGAAAATGCCAAAAAAAGGAACTCCAAAGCTGGGTTGAAAATAAAGTGTACATCCAAGTACCTGACCAAGGTCAACCCAAAATTTCCACTAGATGGAACTGCACAAATAAAAATTCCAATGGCAAACAAACCTGTAAAGCCAGACTTGTTGCAAGAGGCTTTCAGGATAGAGATGCTTACGACATAAGGAATGATTCTCCCACATGCTCTAAAGAAGGTTTACGTATTGCATTGGCAATAATTGCAGCTAACCATTGGATGTGTGTATGGTTTGGCTGATGCTTCTAGATCCTGGTATCTAAAACTCAGGGAGGAATTAATGAAGTCAGGAGATGTACCTTCAAAATATAATCAGGCAATATTCACATGGCATTCTGGAAACAAAGTGCAGGGTATAATTGCAGCTCATGCTGATGAGTTTTGCTTTGCAGGGTCAGAGATCTTTCAGAGCAGAGTTATAGACAGGCTTTGTCATGTATTTGCAGTCAAATCTGAAGAAGTTGCTGAGTTCCAATACATAGGATTAGATATAAAGAAGAACAATGAGGATATAAAACTAGGCCAGAATGAATTTGTAAAGAAATTAAAATATATTCCAGTAGAAGCAGGCAGGAACCAGAAAGATACCATTTCCTCAACAGAAATTACTGAAACCAGGCAAGTTATTGGCCAACTTAGCCGATCTAAGTTATGATGTTAGTGCATTAAGCTCCATTCTAAATGTAGAAATGTAGAATGTTTAAAACAAGCTAACAGAGTAATTAAGAAAGCAAAAGAGGAAAAATCCCTGATAGATATTCCTGACTTGGGAAACCTTGAGCATCTGAAAATTGTTGCTTCATTTGCTAATTTAGCAGATGGGGGATTCCAAGGAGGCTACATCCTTTTTTTGGTAGGAAACAATAATAAATATTTGCCCATTGCCTGGCAATCCAAGCATATTAGAAAGGTTGTCAAAAGCACACTTGCTGCTGAAACACTAGCCATGGTTGACATGTCAAAAGCCAGCTTATTTTATAGAAAACTATTGTTGGAACTCCTTCAGCTAAAAGATGAAATTGATAACATTAAGATCATATGCAAAATGGACAATTCCTGTCTTTATGATTCAGTACACACATCAACACAAATTTTGGACAAGAGACTCTGCATTGAGATGGCCATTTTGAGAGAAATGGTGGACAGAAAGGAAATTGTAGAGATTACTTGGATTCCAACTGATGAACAAGTTGCAGACTCTTTAACAAAGAAAGGAGTACCATCATTTAAAATTCTTGGCTTTATATCAGAGCCTAAGGAATCATCTGTTTGATAAATTCTTTTTTTAATTTCATTTATTCTCCTTTTTTTAGATGCTCAGAAAAGAAAAGAAAAAAGGGGATGAATTTTTAATCAGCATGAGTGATCTCCCTTGCACACTCTCCACTCAGGAGGGACTTTTGTGTGTGTTGTCTTACTTCTCTGTAGAGATGCAGATGTTTGTTTTCTGCAGCCCCAGCCGAGTGGGCTAAGAGAGAGTGAATAGTAAAGAACCAAAGAAATAAGCAAGTTGATATAAGAAATGTAATTTATTAACTGGGTAGCACAATGCATTGGAAAGTCATACTCACCATTTTTAATTTAGACTAACTATTGACTCTGAATCAAATCAATCAATTACAACAAACTAATATTTGTAGAACAACTTTTCCACTCAAATGGTCAGGATTTTACCAGAGATGCAAAGTTTACCATTATAAAAAAATTTAAAAAACATGTTGAACAATATTATGGTGATAATAGAAACACATAAAGATAAACAGATAAAATATATATAGATACTGATCCCCGAATGGATTTAACATCAAACTAAACAGCACTGCTTTGAAATAGGATAGACAGATTTGGAGTGAAACATAAACACCTAAATAAACATATAAACAAACCAGGCAGTCATGGCTAATTTGAAGCACACTCCTCCTATGCTTAACATAAACCTCCCAAATGGAGAGCTCAGTGCTAGTTGTCCTGACAGTAGATCTACAAAGGTCAGCTGAAGATAGCTGGATACCAGAAAATAATTTTAATTCAAAGAATGGATATGCTACTTCACCTAGTCATTTTTGTTGCTTACTTTATTGCTTACCAACTCTTTTAAAAACTTTGTAAAACCTTTCTTCACAAAAACTTTTCTTCTGATGATGACCTAAGGTCAAAACTAATTGGGAACAATAAAAAAATACAGAAGAAATATAGTTAATGGGGTACTCAATGAGACTTGAACTCACTCATGTTTGCAGTTTGAATAATTTTCAGTTGGTTATGGGTTTATATAGAGGTCTTCCTTTCTTTTTTGCGAAAGTATGTTTACCTTAGTCTGCTACACCCCTCTTTGATATTTGATATGTTTTTGTCTTTGTGTGAGTGTTTGTGTGCGTTAGAGTGGTTTTGGATTTCCCTTACAGCTATTTTTCTTCTGGGTGTATGTGAGTGTGTGTCTTAGGGAATTTTTGTGTGTGTATGTGTGGTAGTGTGGTTTGAAATTTACGGGTAACTTTTTTCCTAATAGTTTTTGTTGGTGTATATATATATATATATATATACATAACTATGTATGTTTTTGTATGTATAAATACATATATATATATATATATATGTTTCCAGCTTGATGTTTTCAGCAGAGAACATGTCTGAAGTTGAAGAATTTAATGTGAAAGAAAGTCAGTCGATGCTATAACGTTTCAGTTCTAATGAACCATCATCCGGACAAGGAAGGATGATATCAAGTGATGTTGAATCACTGATGGATGTTTGATAATATTTTATATCATCCTTTCCAGTACTGATGATGATTCATTAGGACCAAAAAGCTATAGTGTTGACTGATTTTCTTTCACATTAAATTCTTCTATATATTTTGGATTACTTTATTTATCAGTTTTCTCTATATTGTTGGATTTACTTCCATTATTTACTAAGGCATATATATATATATATGTATATATTTAATTGTATCTATATATATCTTTTAAACTAAAAAAAAAAAATAAGAAAGTGAGAAACAACACCTGCAGAGACAAAAAATTGTCAAAGACAATTAACTTGAACTGAAAATTTGCAGACAGAAATCCTAGAATTAAAAAGAACCACAACCTTATCAAAATAGTCACCACTAAGTAAATCAAAGGGAACACAAAAACAAACAATTTTATTGCCTGAAGACAGCATAAAACAACAGAAACACATGTTGAAGAAAAATAAATAACTGAAAATCCCCTTTTAGACTTATTCATTTTAAAGTATTTACTTTTTTGCTCATTGGACCAATAAAAAATTATATATATATATATATATATATATATATAAAGAAAATATATACATATACATAGAATCAGAATCAAAATTTACCCATAAAAATGGTGTAAATCAATAAAATATAGTGCTTTATTAACATGAATGGAAAGCAATATCACAATATTTTAACTATGAAATAAAATAAAATAGAGTAAAAACTCACAACTCTGAGTTTCACAGGCAAGATCTTCAGGTGAGCCTGTATCAACACTTCTGAAGTCCAAACTACAGAAATGTGGATTCAAGCTCATCTGAAGATTGAGCACATGAAACTCGGCCATAGTTTTTTGCCTGTCTTATTTTTTTTATAGTTTAAATATCACACACACACACACATATATATATGTATGTATGTATACACAAATTGTGGTGTAATAGTTATCATCATAGGAAATGGACACTGTGACACAAGTTCAAATCCTGGACAAGGCTGATTGTATCTTACATCACACTAATACCTTTGGGAAAGGTATGAATCCAATAGTTCTACCTCCAGCTATGGATAAGTAGTTGGGCAGTTTGGGTTCTTTAGTCTTAATTAGGCAAACAATCAAGGAAGAAGAAAAAACTCTGAATTCAAACTTATTAAACTTAGCTTAGAAATTAACCTCATGTCACATCCTACAGTGCAGAGGTGTTGGTAATACATACATATATATATATATATACAAACAACAAAATGAAATTGCCCAGTCGGCTGGGGCTGTAGAATACACCGACTGTACCTCTGCAGAGGAGTAAGGCCCCAATGAGCATCCTTGATATGACACTAAACAATCTGATGGTGAGGTCCCAGTGATGCTGGGGCTTTGGGGAATGGGGAGTACCCCTTCATGGTCATCGCTCCCAAGTCTACTCTGGCCCGGAATTGTAGCACCTGATAGAGCACTATCTATAGGTTAAATAGAACTAAACTACATACTTATGCTAAACTGAATAGTTTGAAATAGAACTGTTTGACTAAACTGAATAGCTTTAAATAGAAATGTTTTTGACAATCAAACTGTGTACTCATGTTAAACTGAATTGTTTGAAATAGAACTGATTATTTGTATAAAAATGAATTTGGCATTAAATAACCTACAAAGGTTGATATGCCATAAAATCCAACCAACCAACCAACCAACCAAAATGTGAGTCTCCATAGCGTAGTGGCTAATGTGCCAGAATGCAGCCTCAAAGTAAGGGAGTTCAAACTCCAGTCATGCTATTACATTCACTTTTGCATAAACACCTTGGGAAAGATATGAACCTTCTTATCCTCCCAGCTATGGGTTGAATAGTACCGCTATTTATCATTAAATAACCCACAAAAGTTGATATGTCATTAAAGGTAAGAATCCTCTTTTCCTCCCAGTTATGGGTTAAATGGTACCATTATTGTTTTTTGACAAAGATTGCTCTTGCATTAAATAACCCACAAAAGTTGATATGCCATTAAACAAAGAAACAAAACCATTAATCATAGAACCAAGACAACATCCCAGCAGAAATAGTGTGTACGTTGAGCGGGTGGCATAAATGGATGTACACCCATTTCCTAAAGTAAACAGAATGCTGCTTCCTCAGTGGAAGTGCAGTGGAAGTTGCATGGGTGGCATGCAAGACAGGAGGCATGTCCATGTGCAACACGTAGGCAGGAGGTGTGACCACAAGGATTGTGTGGGCATCCAGGAAATTATATAAACCAGGGAAGATTTCGACCCAAGAGAACAAAGCAAAAAGGCACAGAAGTTTCACAGAAAAATGCATCGTCACTCCAGTGTGTGTGAATTTTAGCCATCTCTGACTTGCTCTTACTCTATATATATGTACATTTTATATATATGTACAGATTATTTCTTTTATGGACCCCCACATATGGCCGTGCAAAAGCAGGACGACCAGCTCGAACTTACATACAGCAACTATGTGAGGACACAAGATGTAACCCTGAAGACCTGCCAGGGGCATGAATGATAGGGAGAAGTGGCGAGAGAGGGTCAGGGATATCCGTGCTGGCAGCACGACATGATGATGATGATGATGATGATTTCTTTTATACATCAGTATTGTTGTTCTTCCTTGTATGCGACATTAATGCCTATTTGAGAAAAAAATTATGACGCCAGTCTCAATATTTTTGGTGAAATACAAGATTGTGCAAGTACAACACTTCTCATACTTATTATTATAGGCCTGGGTTTTTTTTCTGTTTCCTAAACTGAAATTTCATCATGAGAATAACATTTGAGGATGTGTAGGACATTAAAAGAAATACTATTGCACAGTTTTATAGCATATGAAAGGAGGAAATTCAAAAATGATTTGACCAATAGAAAACTCCCTGTAACAAAGTGTGTTGAATGCCCAGGATAATATTTTCAAGGAAATTAACATTTAATTTATTGGTTTGGTTTGGTTTGTTTGGTTTTATGGGATGTCAACCTTTGTCGGTTATTTAACGCCAAATCCATTTTTGTGTAAATAATCAGTTCTATTAAAAACAGTTAAGTTTAGCATAAATACACAATTTAATTGTCAAAAACATTTCCATTTCAAACTATTCAAGCAGTTATATGTAATAATTCAGTTAAGTGTAAATACAGTTTTAATGTCGAAAAACAGTTCAATTTGAAATAATTCAGTTAAGCATAAGCACGTAGTTTAAGTGTAAGTACGGTTTAATTGTCAAAAACGTTTCTATTTCAAGCTATTCAGTTTACTCAATTCATTTTAGCATAAGTATGCTGTTAGTTCTATTTAACCCATAGATAGGGCCCTATCAGGTGCTACCACTCCGGGCCAGAGTGGACCTGGGAGCGATGGCAATGAAGGGGTACTCCGCATTCCCCAAAGCTCCAGCACTGCTGGAACCTCACCATCAGATTGTTTAGTGTCATAAGCAGGACACTCATTAGGGGGGGGGGTCTTACCCCTCTGCAGAGGTGCAGTCAGTGTATTCTACAGCCCCAGCTGTATCTGTCTTGGTAAATAAAGCTTCAAACCCAGTACTTCTAAATCATTAAAAAAATCCAACAATTTCCAAAATTTAAAATATGCAATTCTGCAAAATCGACATGTAATAGATTGGACTGGAAATTGGTTTATTCTCAAAGTTAAACATCTTAGATATATTGCTCTAATAAAAATCTCATTAAGATGAGTTGTTTTTTTTTAGTGGATTATATATATATATATATATATATATATATATATATATATATATATAATGATAACACAGGAAAAACAGCAGGTTATGGTGACTCCCCTGTAAGTTGAAGCTGAAGAATACATCAATTGCATTTCTTCTGAGAGGTAAGACCCCCCCCACCAGTGTATTTCCTGGCTATAGCAGTAAACTACATCTGATGATATGGCTCAAGTCCTAGAGCTTTGGGGAATTTCGAGTACCCCTTCATTGCCATTACTCTCAGGTCCATTCTGATCTGGAGGGATAGTACCTATTAGGATCCAATCTATGGGTCAAATAGAACTATTCTGAGACAGCAAAACCATTTAACTGTGTGCAAACAAAATATTAATATAAAATTTAATAGGAATACTTGATAAATAGAATTACTAATGTTAAATAGCAATACATGTTTCCTGTCTGCAAACAAATGATTGATATTAAATCGAATTATCAGTATTAGATAGCAATACTTGGAACCATTTAACTGTGTGTAAATGAATGATTAATATTAAATAGAATTATTAGTGTTTGATAACAATACATGAAACCATTTAACTGTATGCAAGAAATGAGCTCTGGCTTGTTTAAAAATAATGTTACCTACAAACTATTTGCTAGCAAATCACATGTGTGTGTGTGTGTGTGTGTGTGTGTGTGTGTGTGTGTGTGTGTGTGTGTGTGTGTGTGTGAAACAGGATTTGGCATTAAATAACCCACAAGGGTCGATATACTATAAAACACATAAAACACAATCAAACCAAACCATCATAGTAAGATTATATATACATATATATATATATATAAATATAATCTTATTACACTAGAGACTGTCCCAGTTAGTTGGGTCTGTGAAATACATTGATTGCATCTCTGCAGAGGGGTTAGACTCTCCCAACATGTGTCCTGAATATGACTAAACAATCTGATAGTAAGGCTTCAGTAATGCTGGAGCTTTAGGGAATTTTGAGTACCCCTTTATTGCCATTGCTCCCAGGTCCCCTCTGGCCTGGAGTGGTAGCACCTGATAGGATTCTATCTATGGGTCAAATAGAACTAAACTGTGTCCTTATGTTAAACTGAATTATTTGAAATAGAACTGTTTTGACATTTAAAATGCATACTTATGCTAAACTGAATTGTTTGAAATAGAACTGTTTTTACATTTAACTGTGTGTAAACAAAAACTGTAGAGATACTAAAATGAATTGTTTAAAATAGAACTGGTTATATGTTTAAAAATGGATTTTGCATTAAATAACCTTCAATGGTTGATATGCCATAAAACCAAACCAAACCAAACCAATAGAAATTAGATGTCTGTCTGTCTGTCTGTAACTAAAACTATGTCACCACCAATGTCACAATTCCCTAAGTTATTTATGTTTTATTCTCAACGATTATTAAGTAATCATTATTCAATCTTAATAAGCATCTTTTTTTTATTAATGATGCCTCTATAAAAGCCAAGCTGAGTAAGAGTTGTCTCAAAACAGCCCATCTTATTAATGTATTTAAATTCCTGCATTGTGTGTTATATATCACTAAAAAGGTAAAGGTTTAAATATTTGCTGGTGTGGATAATTTGCATTCAGGTTTTAATAAATAATTACTTGGCATTATTGATTTCCAATGCTATTGTTTTATTCCCGGGTGTATTAAAAGCAATCCTATGTATAATTTTATATAGAAATCAATTAAAATAAAATAAAAATACATGTAATCTTTTTATATGCATTCTCATTTAGTCTCATTAGTCTTTCTAATTTGATATAATATTTTATTACATTCAAATTTAAATACTTCTACCAGGAAGGTACACATTTTGGCTAGTAATAATAATATAGTTTGCTATATTTATAAATAAAGAGTACTCAATATCGATAGTTTATGTAGACACAGGCTTAATGCCATTTGGTGGTTGTCAGTTTCTCAACTATGATCTGATAATCATACAGCCACCAAATTGCACTGACACTGTGGCTACACTATCCTAACATACATATATATATATATATCCTAACTTAAATATATATAGTAGGTAGAGAGTTCACCAATGGCCCAGAAGACCACGGTTCAATTCCAGGTTGACTCATAGAAAAGACTCAAGAAATGGTACTTGATGCCCCTTGCTTAACACTCAGCATTATATGGTACAGATCAAGGGTAAGTAGAGCAATCCAGGGAAAGGAGTAGCACTCTCCCTTACACTCTGGTGTAGTAGCTATTGAAAAGGGAGCCTTCAGGTCACCCTCAATTATGGTCGGCCAACTGATATATATATATTCATAAACAAATATATGAGAATTTTAGTAAAATACAGATATTATCATAAGCCAAGCTGAAACAAAAATAATCTACGTATTTATAAAATACAATGTGACAATAGATAGATAAATAGATAGACTGATAGACTGGCGTAGATAGATAGATAGATAGATAGATAGATAGATAGATAGATAGGGATCTCATCACACAAGCAAATAATAAGAAATTCTGTTGTTATGGTAACATGAGGCATTACTCAGTACTTGGAGAGAAAGAGAAAAAGAAGAGAATTTGGTAGGCTACCTTACATTAGCTCTCTCTCTCTCTCTCTCTCTCTCTCTCTCTCTCTCTCTCAATCCTTTGCTCATCTACTTTTTTTCCTCCCCAAGAATAATTTTCTATGATTCTCTCCTCTCCCTTCTCTGAATTTGTGTTCTTTCTATCTTTTTCAGAGGAGTAAGATCCCACACAGCCAAAAAAAGGGTGTCTTGAGTATATCATATACCAGACACAACCACCCAGTCTGTGAGGCTTAGAATATATAGACTAGATCCCCTGCAGAGGGATAAGACTTCCCCCCACCTCAAAAAAAGGTATCCTGAGTATGACACTAAACTAAATCAGAAGGTGAAATTTTAGCTCTGGAGAACTGGGAGTGTAAAGTACCCCTTCATTGCCATTACTCCCAGGTCCACTCTGACCTGGAGTGGTAATACTTGTTAAGGTCCCATTTATGGGTCAAATACATCTGTTTTAAAATTATTCATATTTGATTGGAATACCAGATTTCCTAAAACTGTAAATTATTTGTATTAAGAATAGTTACTTGAAGCTATAATTGTTTGCTAAGGATTATTATTATTTGCTTGTTTATTTATTTGGGTTTTATGGCATATCAACCTTTGTAGGTTATTTAATGCCAAAACCATTTTAATACAATAAACAGTTCTATTTCAAACAATTCAGTTTAGATTAAGTACACAGTTTAATTATCAAAAACATTTCTATTTCAAGCTATTTAGTTTAGTCAAACAGTTCTAATTCAAACAATTCAGTTTAGTATAAGTATAGTTTTTGTTTACACACAGTTAAATGTCAAAACAGTTTTATTTCAAACAATTCAGTTTAGCATACAAACACAGTTCAATTTCAATCAATTTAGTTTAGCATAAGTATGCAGTTTAGTTCTGTTTGACCCATAGATGTGACCCTATCAGGTGCTACCACTCCAGGCCAGAGGGGACCTGGGAGCGATGGCAATGAAGGGGTACTCCGCATTCCCCAAAGCTCTAGCATTACTGGAACCTCACCATCAGATTGTTTAGTGTCATAAGCAGGACATTCATTGGGGGGGTGTCTTACCCCTCTTTAGAAAAGCAGCCGGTGTATTCTACAGCCCCAGCTGACTGGGTAAGGATTATCATTAGTAACTTGAAACCATATAACTGTGAGCAAATGAATGACTATTATTAAATGCAAATAATTGCATAAAACTATATAATTATTAGTATCAGTTAGGAATACATGAAACCATACAATTTTATTTGTATTAGATAGGAATACTTGATATCATATAATTGTGTACAAAAAACTCTTTAGAAATAATTACACAAGAATGTAAATATAGATGTACCTCTGAACATAAAATAAACCAAAACAGGTTAGGTGCCAGTAAAATCAATCAATAAATCAATCAATCATCCAATGCTTTCTTTCATTCTTCACATTTTTCTTTCTTTTTTCTACTGTTTACTATAGTGATCTGAAGGGATTTTAGTCAACTGATGCTTCTGCAGTGTAAACATGTCCACACAACTGATGCCACCATCTCAAATCCATAGATAAGTTGAAGTTCAGATCAATAAGTAAATAATTTCAACATTTATAATGAGATCCATATGAGTTGCTGCATAAAAATTTGAGGTCAGACAAAGTAAAGCTTAGTAAATCTACATATTATCAAAATTCTCACTATATATATATATATATATATATATATATATATATATATGTGTGTGCGTGTGTGTGTGTGTGTGTGTATGTATATATATATAAATATATATGTATATATATATATAAATTCTCTCTCTCTCTCTATATATATATATATATATATATATATATATCTTTGAAACTGTAACCAAAAATATATGTAGCATTCCAAAAATAAATACATCTCTTTTTTATGAAATTTTATTTTTGTCTACAGAGTTTTGATACTGCAGAGTTTGGCTATAAATAATACCTAATCATATATATTTTCTTTATAAAATGTATCACTAAAATTTGTAAAATCCTGGTGTCTTTTGTTTTGAAGAAAATTAACTTTTTATAATTCCTACTTATAGGTGATACTGCATGTATGTAAACATAATAAAGCAATTTCCACTTCAATTAGCAACTAAATGATAATTAATGAAAACAATTATGAAATTCTAACTTCTTAAATAGAAGAATCAATATCATCATGGACTGCTGTTACAAGAACCTAATGGGTTCACAAAATCTTCTAGAAAGTATATAAAAACTTGAAAATGAAATAACTTTTATCAAATCTTGAACTCAGTATAAGTTTGAAAATAATTCAAAGTTTTTCAACAAAGGAAAAAGCAACAACTCTTTAAACTTTCTTCATGACAAACAAAAGCTTCCAAACTATTGGGCCCTGCCAGTAACCATGCAAAGAAACTATTTTCCTAAATAACAAAATAAAAATGAGGAATGGATTCTAGTATTAGCCCTGGGTCTTTCAGAAATTAAACAGTTGAAGCAAATAAGATTCACTGGATAGTGTGGCTTACCTGAGATTGAACCATGGACCTATGTCTCCTCCAGTCCAGTTTGTTAGGATTTTTTAAACCACTAAGCTATAGCTGCAGGTGTCAGAGAAACACAGGAAAAATCATAAAAGGAGACCTTAAAGCTAAAGGAAGAAAAGCTTGAATGACTATAATAAAGTAGAATAGAAGACAAATGCAGAAGGTGGACTTCTAGGGAGGGAAAGAGTAGTGGTTAGAGGAGGTAATATAATAATGGAGAAAGTAGGAGGCAATAAGGATAACAATAAAAGAGAAAGAGGTGGAAAAAAAATTGATTGTCTGTGAGATAGAGGGGGAAGAAAAAAGATATAAAAAAGAAAGAGAGAGAGGGGGTGGTTGGAGTTGGAATGGGAGAGTGAATAGGGAGAAAAATCGATTGAGAAAATTAAGAATGAAGAGTTTGGCAAGGAAAGAATGGGGGTGAGGGAAGGGTGAATCGGAAAAAAATTGAATGGATGGATAAAAGTGGGAAAAAGGAGAAGTAAGCAGGGAAGGTAGAAATTAAAAGAGAAAAGAATTGATAAAAATGAAAGATGGAAAAAGAAACGTACAGAGTGAAAAAAAAAAAGGAAGAAGAAAAATTAGAGGAAGAAAAAATACAAATTTGAATTGAAAAGGAAGTAAAAAGAAGGATATAAAGAAAACAGAAAAAGAAGAAGAAAAATTGAAGAAGAAGAAAAAATTGAAAGAAAAAGGAAATACAAATCATAGTTGAAAAAGAAGGAAAAAAAGAAGATACAAGGAAAACAAAAAAGGAAAAGGAGAAAAGAATAGAGAAGAAAAAGGGAAGGAAGGAAGATTGAAAAAGAAAAAAAAAGGAGGATACAAAGCAAAAAATGAAAAAAAAAGGACAAGAAAAAATTGAAAGACAGAAGGAAAACAAATTATGATTGAAAAGGGTGAAAAAAAGCAGGAGACAAAGAAAAAAGAAGAAAAATTGAGAATGAAAAAAATTGAAGGAAGGAAGAAAAAGGAGAAGACAAAGAAAATAGAAAGTAAAGGAGGAAAAAAATTAAAGAAAAAAATTGAAGTTAAGGAGAAATACAAATACAATGGAAAAGAAAGAAAAAAGAAAGATACAAAGAAAAGAGAAATAGAAGAAAAAATTGAAGAGAGAAAAAAATACAAATTGTGATCGAAAAGGAGAAAAAAAACAGGATACAAGGAAAGCCAGAAGAAAAAGAAGAAGAAATTGAAATAAGGAAGAAACGCAAATCATGATTGAAAAGGAAGAAAAAGGAGAATACAAAGAAAATAAAAAAGATAAAGAGTTTAGGAAAGGAAATGCAAGAAGAATCTGATAGACATGTGAAGAAAAAATAACAAAGAAAAGAAAGAGAGAAGGGAAAGAATAATTGAAAAGTAAGAAAATAATCAAAGAATGGAAAGAATGAAAGCTTAAGGGTCGAAAGAAAGAAGGAATGAAAAGTGAAAATAAACAGAAAAGGAATGAGGAAAGAAAGAATGAAAGGCAATGGGTAATAAGAAAGAAAGAAAGAAAGAAAGAAAGAAAGAAAGAAAGAAAGAAAGAAAGAAAGATGAGGCAGAAGAATAAAGCAAAAATAAAAGGAAAAAATAAAAAGGAATAAAGAAAAAAAGAATGAAGTAAGGATGAACTGAAAAAAGAAATAAAAGATTTATAGAAGGTAGGAAGAAATAATAAAAGGAAGAAGAAAGAAAGAAGAGTAAAAAAAAAAGAAAGAAAAAGTGATGAAGGAAGAACAAATGAATAAAAAAAGAAGGAGTAAAAATGAAAGCTTAAGGAATGTAAGAAAGAGGGAATGAAAAGTGAAAATGAACAGAAAAGGAATAAGGAAAGAAAAGAAAGGAAAGGAAAAAAGAAATGGGTTATAAGAAAGAAAGAAAGAAAAAAAGAAAGAAATGAATGAATGGGAAAAAAAGAAAGGAATAAAGAAAGAAATGAATGAATGAAACAAGAATGGACAGTTGAAAGAAACAACAGATTCATAGAAGGCAGAAAGAATATTAGAAAAAAGAAAGAAAGAAGAGTAAAAAAGAAAGAACAAAGAGTAAAAAAGAAAGAAAAAAGCAATAAAGAAGGAAGGAATAAAAACAAAAAATGCAGAAAGAGCCAAAACGCTAAAAAATTATTGAAAGAAGGAATAAGGAAAAAAGGATGGAAGAAATGGATAAAGAAGAAAGAAAATAAAAAAAGAAATAACAAGAAAAAGAATTCATGCTTTGTGAAAGAAATAGTTGCATAGTGCCAGTGATCAGTGTTCAACCCCAGTTAAAAGATAAAAGTTTAAATGTAATTTTCTTTTTTAAACAGGCAGTATCTCACCAACTTCAAAGATGGTGCTACACAGTCTTCTAAACTTTTCTTTTTTCTTTTTTTTTTTTTTTTGCTATTTGGCCTTGTGTTAGAGTATACTATGTTTTAAATATATCAGGTAAGGAAGAAGGAGAGGAAAATGAAAAGAAGAAAGGAAAGAAGAAAAGAAATGAAGGAAGTCAGAAATTTGAAAAAAAAATAGAAATTTAGGAAAGCAAAATTAAAAAGAAGAAATTGGTGAATGGAATAGAAAATAAGAGGCGGGTTGGAAGAGGAATGTCTCTAGCTTATTCCAAGCTGACACTAACTTAACTGATGACATTGTATGTTGGGAAAAGGGACAATGAATCTAGTGTATTGTGGTTGCAGGGAGTGTATTACATGTCTGTGCACAGAATTTATATATAAGTGTATAGGCTGTTTAGTGCATTAAAATGCACACAAAACAATTTTATTGCATGTATTTGATTTTTAGTGCATATCTGTATGCGTATGCATCTGAGTGGTGAAAACAATGTAATTAGAGCAATGGTTAGAAAGCTGGTCTCACAACACATTGCAAGTGAATCCAGTATTCACTGAATCCCCAAATATAATGGCTTTGAGCCAGACTAATCTCAACATGGTAAATATCTACCTATGTCTATTACTGGTCTTCCTACATATCTGTGTGTCCATATATGTGACTGAAATAAAGTAAGCTGACCATTAAAATGGTCTCACTTAATATTACTTAAAAATACAGTCTTCACCTAGTGTCAAACCAACCGAAATTTGGCAAATACTGATTTATAAAAATTTATATATTTATATGTACAGGGACGAGATTGAAATAACGTGATTAAAGCAACGGTCAGCAAGCTGCTTTCACAAAACATTATTAGTGAATTCAGCTTTTGTTAAGTTCTCAAATATAATGGCCTAGTGCCAGACTAATTTCAATTTAGTAAATATCAACCAATGTATTTTTCTAGTTTTCCTCTCTATTTGTGTGGGCATATAAGCGTCTGAAATAAAGTAAGTTGACCAGTAAGTGGATCTCACACAATATTGCTTAATAAATGCAGTCTTCACTAAGTGCTTAATTAAAGAAACTTTGTGCAAAACAAACTAAAATCTATGTTTCTACTTAATTAGTTATGTGTACATAAATGTTTATTTAGATAATTCAATTAGAATAATGTTTAAGAAACTGGTATCACAAAACATGGATGATGAATTCAGTCTAAGTTCCCAAATATAGTGGCCCCATACCAGACTTGATAAATACCAACTGCTATATCATCAACCTCTCAATACATTATCGTTTTACTTGTTTGACTCCTTGTGAACTTTTTCTTTATATCAGCTCAGATGGTTTTTTAACTGGAGTCTAAGCGGCAGCAAGTTTTGTTAGGTCTGTGGGACTCTAGTATGTATCCGAGCTGATTTTAGAAGAGCTAGGGTCCAGATGGTTTCAATTTTTCAGTTCGCTGATTCTATTATTATTATTATTATTTATTTATTTATTTTCAGTTTTATTTTTGCTTTCTTACAATCTTTCGCCAGGTCTTTTCCCAAGGCCTAAAGTGAGTGAATCCATTCAATGGATTTCGCCAGGTCTTTTCCCAAGGCCTAAAGTGAGTAAATCCATTCAATGGATTTATGTTTTTGGCTGCCTTTTTAGAGTGATATTTTTCAGTGACATAAATGCAGTTTTTTTTAATTTCATATGGACTGGGACAACCAGGAATCTTGTTAATGTGTTTATCTATCGTTTTCTTGATTATTCCCAGTGCTCTCATTATTACTGGCACGGTGATAGTTTTAAGGCGTCACATTTTCCCGATTTCTATTTCCAGGTCTTTGTATTTACTTATTTCATTATTTGAACCGGCTCATTGGCCTAGTGGGTAGAGTGTTTGCCAATGGTCCGGGAAACCTGGGTTCAATCACAGGTCGTGTCATACCAAAGACTTTAAAAATGGTACTTGATACCTCCTTGCTTAACACTCAGCAATATAAGGTACGTATCAAGGGTAAAGTGGAGCAATCCAGGGAAAGGAGTAGCACCCTTCCCTACACCTCAGTGTAGTAGCTATTGAAAAGAGAGCCTTCTGGTCATCTTCGACTATGGTCGCTAACTTTACTTACTTATTTCATTAGATTCTTTGACTGATATGTAATTATCTGTTAGCACTGTCATATTATTATCATTATTTCACTCTTTGCAAGTTTTCACACCAGTTCTAACTAACATTTTTTTACTGAAGTATGAGTGACTGAAAGTCTTCTCATGTCTCCAGGACTCTTCTGAGTATTCAAGGTGATCTTAACAATGCTGTGGTCTGAATGGTCTTGATTCTTCCTTTGATTTTCCAATTCCTCCAGTCTCTTTTCAAAGCCATTGGGGACCTTTCAAAGTGCGCCAATTATAATTGATATTACTTATTATTATCACTCTTTTTTTTTACACCAGTGTTAGCTGATAATCTTTTACTGGAATCTGAGTGACAGCAAGTCTCTTCAGGTCTCCAGAACTCCTTTCAGTATTATGGCCAATATCAGTAATGTTGTAGTTTGGATGGTCCCAGCTCATCCTCCAATTTCCAACACTTTGAGTCCTCTTATCAAGTCTTAGGAATCAATCTGAGAGCACCAATTACAATTGGTATCACCATCACCTTCATATTCCATAGCTTTTTTAGTTCTCTGGCAAGGTCTAAGTACTTGTTTCTCTTTTCATTTTTCTTTGGTTTCCACTCTGTTGTCCGCTAGGATGGCAAAGTCCACTATTCGGCAGGTACCTTTTTTTGTTGACTATCACTAAGTCTGGTTGTCTGGCTGAGATTTGGTGATCTGTTTGTATCTCAAAATCCTAGAGAATTTTATGGGTCTCATTCTCCAGAACACCCCCTGGTTTTTGCATATACTATTTGGCAGTATGGTCAAATTTCAATTTCTTGCACAATTTCACAGTGGATCATCTTCCTCGCCCAGTTGTGTCTAGTCTTATTCTCTTTTGGCACTAATTTGCTGCATTCACTTATAATGTGACTTATCATTTCGTCTCTATCACCACATAATCTACATCTGCTATTTTGTTGCATCTTGACTATTCCTGCTTTGACATAGTTAGTCCTTATGGCATTATTTTGTTCTGTTATCAGGAGAGATTCAGTTTCTTTCTCAAGGTTTCCCTTTCTTAGCCATATCCAAGTTTTCTCGCATGAGATTTCGCTTGTTTGTTGCTTAAAATGTCCATACAGTTGTTTTTCTTCCCATTTTTGTTTCCTGGTTATTTTTGTTCTATTGATAATTGTGTTTTCTGTATTGTTTCTGGTTTCTGTTGTTAAGACATGAAGTTACCTCCCCTGATACTCTTGAGAAGAGGAAGCGTTATTCGATGACCGGAAGTAAACAAACGGCCATATTGGTTTAGGTGAAAGTGTAAGAAGGCGTCTCCGTATGCAAAGTGTTATAGTCTGAGTTCTTTGTTTTTAACAGCTGTAATCAGTCTTCCACATATTTTTATGTTGTCTTCTAGTTGTTATATCGATGCATAGACACTGAAGTTATATAATTGTCCCAGCTCTAAATCATACCAACATCATTCTTCTGCAAGGATGGTTTTGGCATTTAATAACCCACAAAGATTGATATACCATTAAATAAAGAAAACAAACCATATCATTATTATTATTAGTAGTAGTAGTATTAGCATTATAACAAAGAAATAGTAACTCGAAGTCATATAATCAGAAAAGATTCAGTTTCTCTCATAAGGTTTCTCTTTCTTAGCCATGTCCATGTCTTCCCATGGGAATTTCCCCAGGTTGTCATTTTAAATATCCATACAGTTGTTTTTCTTCCCATTTCTCTTTCATAGTGATTGTTGTTCTGTTGACCGTTATGTTGCCTATGTTGTTTCTGGTTGCTGTAATTATCATTTACTCCTTGAGAGTTTTTCACATCAGTGTTAGTTGATGGTCTTTCACTGGGGTTTGAGTGATAGCAAGTCTCCTCAAGTCTCTAGGATTCTTCTAAGTATTCTAGCCGTTCTCAATAATTTAGTAGTTTGGATGGTCTCCACTTGTCCTCTTATTTCCAAGTCCTCCAGTCCCTTTAATAATCCTTTGGTGACTGTACCAAGAGCATCAATCACAACTGGTATAATTGTCACTTTCATGTTCCGCAGTATTTTCAATTCTCTAGCAAGGTCAAGGTACTTATCCTTCTTTTCATTTTCTTTCAATTTTACTCTGTGGTCAGCAGGGACAGCAAAGTCCACAATTTTGCAAGTTCTCTTTTTTTGGTTGATTATTATAAGGTCAGGTCATCTGGCCAAGATTAGGTGATCTGTTTGTATGTCAAAGTCCCTTAGGAGTTTATGTGTCTCAGTCTCCAGAACAGATGCTGGGTTATGCATATACCATTTGTTTGTATGGTCAAATTCAAATTTCATTATTATAATTATTATTATTATTATTATTATTTTACTCCTTTGGGAGTTTTCACATCAACGTTAGCTGTGGTTTTTCACTAGTGTTTGTGTGACAGCAAGTCTTCTCAAGTCTCCAGGACTCTTCTCAGTATTCTGGCCAATCTTAGTAATGCTGTAGTCTGGATGGTCTCTACTTGTCCTCTGATTTCTAAATCTTCCAGACCCTATACCAATCCTTTGGGAATCATTCCAAGTGCACCAATTACAATTGGTATCACCATCACCTTCATGCTCCATATCTTCTTTAGCTCTCTAGCAAGGTCCAGATTATTATTATTATTATTATTATAATTATTATTATTATTACTCAGTGTGAGTTTTTCTCCTTGGTTTTAACAGAAGGCTTTTTACTGAAGCCCAAGCAACAGCAAATCACATCATCATTATTATTATTATAGATTATTATTATTAATATTTTAAGTAGTTTTAGTAGTAGCAGTACTAATTTCAAAAGTTTCCAGCAATAATTGCCTAAGGAAAAAATTAGCAAAACACTAGAAAAAGCAGGAAAATACTGCTGTTTGCTTGCGTTTGTTATCTTTATGGATATTCTGTCATTCTTAACAAGAGTAATAGTAATATTAATAAGTAAATTATTCTTCTACCCAAGCTCCTTATCAGTCTAAAACTATATCAAATATGAAAACCTAGCCTTTGGTTTGGTTTGATGGCATATCAACCATTGTAGCTTGTTTAATGACAAATCTTGTTTTTACATATATAGGGTGTCTCAATATACATGGAACCTATGTGACTGCTAATAACTCTTCTAATAAAAATGTTGGGTTCTTTTTTGTTTTAGATTTGAAAATAGCATGCTATAACAACGATTAATCCTTGATCCCAATGCCTTGGACATGAAGAGGAAAAAAATATTTTGTGTCACTACTTATTTGGAGACAAAATCATTCAAAACTGTCACAAACTAGATGCAACCCATTAATATGATAATGTTTTATCACTGAGACCAGAAACTAAAAAAAAAAGATTGCATGTCCTGGAAGCTGATATAATAACAATTAAAAAATCCATTGATTTGAGGTTTCTTGCTCAAAGGATGCATTTTTTATAGAATGTGTCCCAAATGACTACCATTGCGTTTGTCTCAGGAATAAATCATTGTAATAATAATGGGTTGCATCTATGTTGATACATACTGTATATTAGATTTGGTTTGGTTTGGTTTTATGGCATATCAACCATTGTTGGTTATTTAATGCCAAATCCTCTTTATATATATGTTTTAAATATATATGATTTGGTTTGGTTGGGATTTATGGCATCTCAGCTATAGTAGGTTATTTAATGTCAAATCCTCTTTGTACGCACACACACACACACACACACACACACACACACACATATATATATATATATATATTAAATATATATGATTTGTAAACACATTTTGTTGATAGAATTTTTAAACAAGCCTGAGCTCCTTTTTTTGCACACAGTTAAATGGTTTCAAGTATTACTATCTAACATGAATATTTCTATTTACTATTAATCATTTGTTTGCACACAGTTAAATAGTTTTATGTACTGCTATGTAAGAGTAACAATGTAACATCAGTCATTTATTTGCACACATTTGAATGCATATACATATAAGATTTGTAAGAAAATAGTCTGTCGGCAATTTCATTTTTAAATGAGTTCAAACAAATTTATTTGTATACTAGTATTGCTATTGTTTCTATACAGTTATATGGTTTCAATTATTGCTATCTAACACTTATAATTCAATTTAATATAAAATCAGTTTAACAATTATCTTCACAATCATTTTAAACAGATAAAGACATGGTCGCAATATTAATGTTTAAGAAGCCAATATTTTAATGATACTCCAGGTTAGAGTGAACCTGAGAGTAATGGCAATGAAGGGGTGACTCCACACTCCCCAGAACTGTAGAACAAGAGCTTCACCTCCAGATGCAGTTTAATGTCATACTCAGGTTAATCCTCATAAGGTGCTCTATTATTTTAATCCTGAGGTAAGGAAATCTCATGGGTTTAATTCTCGTAATTAGCCATATTATTGTGGGCTTGAGCTGGGCAAATAGAGGACGCCTACCATAGAGTAATGGTCAGTAAGCTAATCTAATTAATTATTGTTAGTCTAGAGAGCATGATCTCACTGTGTGCCTCAGTCCTCACCTCTACATGTAGTTTAATATCATATCCAGGACTTAACCACACAGTCACAGGGACTCAGAATACACTCACTGTATCCCCTGTAGAGAGGTAAAACTCACCATCCAAAAGAAGGAGTGTTCTGGGTATGACACTAAACTTAATCTGATGGTGAGACTCCAGTTCAGGAGTTCTGTTGTGTGTGGAGTACCCTTTATTGCCATTACTACCAGATCCACTCTGACCCAGTATCTGTTAGGGTCCCATCTATGGATCATATAGATCTTTTTAAAAATTATTCATATTCAATAGAACCATATTCAAAAAAATATTTTAAGAAACAATAGTATAAAAACGTTAATATGAATGTACAATGAATGTAATTCTCTAATGTCTAGATATAAAATAACTCCAGACGGTTTGACATGTCATTAAAATCAATTAATAAACCAGGAAAATTTTTTTGGCGATTGAAGATAAAAATCCAGAGAAAATATTTCAAAGAGATATTTTAAATTATATTTTTAGAATAACAAACTTAATCAAACAGGTCTTTTCTTTTGAACATACTGATGACGAAATAATTTAAATCATCAAAATAGGCAACTAGACATCAAATTCCAGCCAGGATCAGCCTGACAGAGATCAGGCCATCTGGGCAAAAAGTTTTATCCCTGGTCTTAATTCAACAATCCATTCCATACACATACTACTATTGTCAAAGGAAATGAAATCAGTGATCTGAGTTCAAATCCTGCATGAAACAGTTTGCATTTCACTTTGTGCTAATGCCCATGGAAAAAAACACGAATCCATCTTATTTCCTCTCAGTGATGGGTAAATAGTAAGGCAGACTGAGTACTTTGGCATTGGCTAGACAACCAATGTAGGAGAAGGAAACCTCTAAATTCAAAGGACCTATACTCCACTTAAAAACTGACCTTGTGTCACATCTTGCTCATGGTGGAATGGATTGAGTAAATAGATAGCATTATCAAAAATCTATTTCTGAAGCTCCATGTCAACAAAAATTGGAAGAAATCTTTTGGGGTGCTTATTTCTAGCACTACAAACATATCTGCGCTTATATGAATGCAACCAAAAGAATTTCTAGGGTTGAGCTTCTTGGTACTTTGAGCCCTTAAATACTGCCCAATTGCTCAACTTCTAAGTCCACCCTTATTTCCAGCTGAAACAATTTGTGTTCATTTTGCACTAATACCCTTCAGAAAGGCATGAGAATATCTTTCTTCTGCAGGGTATGTGTAAACATTGCATGATTTCATAGTCTTGGTTAGCAGCCAATAATTCAAAACCATATTTCAGTGGGACAGAAGACATCAATCACAGAAAATTCCCATGATTCCTTATTCAGGAATCTGACTTAACCTGTCAGTTGAAAGTCAGCTTTATTTTTTCTATTTATACTTAGAATATGCATATTTTTCTGCACATGGTCCCATTGAATATAAATAATTTCTAAACAGATCTATTTGACCCATAGATTGGACCCTCACACAAACAGGTACTACCATTCTGGGTCAGAGTGGATCTGTGAATAATGGCAATAAGGGGTACTCCACACTCCACAAAGCTCCACAGAACTTCTCACCGAGTGCCTAATGTCTCTGGTCTTGTTCCTAACTAAACAAAGCCTAGTACATGAATTCTGTTTCTTCATACTTGATTATTTTCAATTCAATGTTTATTTACAAAAAGATATATATATATATATATATATATATATATATATATATATATATATTATAAAATGAATAGGTCCGTAAGTGAATTTGGTATTTTAGATAAAATCTAAAATAACAAATTCATTTGCAGACTTTTTCATTCTATAATATTTACTTTTGTCTCATTGCACTAACAAAAAGAAAAAAAATTATATATATATATATATATATATGTGTGTGTGTGTGTGTGTGTGTGTGTGTGTGTGTGTGTGTGTGTGTGTGTATATATATATATATATGGAAGAGCATTTAGCATGAGGCTGTTTGCATTTTACTTTGCGTAAATGCTCTTTGGAAATGCATGAATCCATATTTTCTCACCACCCATCAGCATAGGTATATAGTAGGTCAGACTAAGTTCTTTAGCTTTGGTTCGGCAACCAGTCTAGGAGAAGGAAAATAATCCAAACACACTTTTACTCTGCTTGTAAATTGACCTTGTGTCACATCCTGCTCATGGTGGAGGGCTTGGGGAACTACATACAAAAAGATTTTTAAAATAATAGCTAAATTAATGATAATCCCCAAACTATTTTAACCCAGTAAAGTCTTCTAAAAAGATTAAAGAAATGGTATGAAACATATTTAGGAATTAAAAATCCTCACTGGTAAAGATAGAAGAAAATATATTTAAGAGAAATAAAATAAATACCAAGAAAAATTTGAAAAAGAAAAATTGAAAAGAAGAAAAATAATTGAAAGAATGAGAGTGCATTATTTTTTTTTTTACATGACCTCATATTCTGGATATGTAATATAATAAAAATAATGGCTTTTAAGGTAGAAACAAATGCATGCAAAAAAATGAATTAAAAATGTTTCTTATTAATTAATAAGATCAGAAAATTCGCAAAAAATTTTTTTAAAGAAACTCCAATCAATTATTTCTAGCATACAAGAAAGTATAAATATTTTCCCCATCACAAGAGAAAGGAAAAGTGTTATCTCACATTGAACCATCCTTTGAGAAAAGAATAAAAATGGTCATCTTCAAAATCATTTCAAACAGTAATTTCTCTTCTTATAAAAATTAGATTCTATGCTTGTGTACACGTGTGTGTATATGTGTTTCAATGTGTGTGTATGTGTATGCATGCATGAGACTGTCTATCTGTGAAAGTTTTTACACATATATGTGTGTCATTCTAAATATGTATGTATGTATGTATGTATGTATATATACAATATATGCACGTTTCTGTGTTTGATTGTGTGTGTGTGTGTGTGTGTGCGTGTGTGTGTGTGTGTGTGTGTGTGTGTGTGTGTGTGTGTGTGTGTGTGTGTGTGTGCATCATTATCTGAGAGTGCATCACCATGTTTATATGCTTGTCTAAGTTTATACAAACATTTATATTAGTACATGTCTGCTTCTATGCGTGTCCGCTTCTATGTGTGTCTGCTTCTGTGCATATGTATGTGTGTATATATGTGTGTCTGCCTAAGTGTGTTTGCATGAGTGTGTGTGCCTTTGTGAATAAAAGATTGTGTATGTCTCTGTGAGTGTGTATA
>OY757908.1:61303712-61418712 GCA_963585895.1 Sepioteuthis lessoniana
ATCCGTGCTAGCTGCACGACATGATGATGAAACGTGTTGTAACAGTTTTTTAAACACTAAAATTTTTATGCAGTTCTTTTTGTAAGTAATCATATGTTCAAATACTACTTGAAGTAGCCTCCTATGCCATGTAAGAGATCAAGACATGGCTCTCAACTGGTTATAATGACATTAAAAGTATTCCCTGGAAGAGGATGAATGCTGTTTCCATCAGTCAAATTGGGCAGGACTGCTGAATAAGTCCAAGAATTTTTGAAAAAAATCCATTTGTAGACTCATATAGATCATATAGATCTGGATATTGACAAGAACTGCAATGCTAGAGAAAAGTAAAAGCCATTTGAGTGATAACAGCCTTCTAAAAGAAAGTGGATGTTTCACGTGTAAAAAAAAAGGGTATGTTTTAGGGCCAGTATGAAGGAGCAGGTCATTAAAGCAAAGCACATAAATGATGGCTCAACTAAAAGAGTTTTCTTTTTGGACACTTTACACATGCATCCTGCATTTGCTTTATTTACAAAGATCAAGGGTAAAGTAGAACAATCCAGGAAATGGAGTAAGCGCCCTCTCCTACACCTTGGTGTGGTAGATATTGAAAAGGAAGCCTTAGGGTCACCCTTGACTAAGGTCGCCAACTTTACTTTTTACTTATACCTTTATGTATGTGACTGAGTGTTTGCATATACACAAATGAGTGTGTGTATATATATATATTATATATATATAGAGAGAGAGATATTATTCCATAGATAAGTACACCTGTAACAAGTTTTTGAAATAAAAAGTAAATTTTCTTCTAAAAGGTAACAGGATTATATCATTTCGCATGGAAAATTATACAATCAAAACAGGTATTACAAGATATTATTTATCACCTAACTCTACAGTATTGAATATAATAATAAATAATTGTAATACTTCTGGTTGGTTAGTTTTATGGCATGTCAACTCTTCTTGGGTTGTTCAATCTGAAGTCAGTTGAACAATTATAGTCTCCAATTATGTACAGTATAAAAATATATCTTCACAGTCATTTTAAACAGGTAAACACTGCTTTAACTCAAACAAATCTATTTGACAACAAGAGGGACTTTGTCTCAGCTTGCAATTGAAATGTAAAGTCCACATGGCTATGAATACTCAAAGAACTCAAGACTTTTACTGTTTTTGTGCCCCTTTCATATACTGCTTGTCCATAGAACAATATGTCTTCAGGTCACCGGCTGTGACATATTTTTGTATTCTTCTTAATACTTATTGTATGTATATTAAGTATACAAGGTTTGTCTGAAAAGTAACAGGACTGGGTTTCCTGTGTGAGCTACAGACAAAAGAGGGATAAGCAGGTTGTGTCATTATCAAACATGATAACTTAGTATTGGTTTGGTTTTATGGAAAATCAACCATTGCCAGTTATTTAATGCCAAATCGTGTTTCTACATATATATTAGATATATGATTTGTAAACACATTTTGTAGTGGCCCAGTCAGTTGGGACTGCAGAATAGACTAACTGCATCTCTGCAGAGGGGTAAGACTAACCCCAACAAGTGTCCTGGTATATGACACTAAACAATCAGATGGTGAGGCTTCAGTAATGCTGGAGCTTTGGGGGAATACAGACTAACCCTTCTTTGCCATCACTCCCAGGTCCACTCTGGTCCAGAGTGGTAGAAGCTGATACAGTCCTATCAATGGGTCAAATAGACCTGTCTGACATTTAAACAGTTTACTTATGCTGAACTGAATTGTTTGAAATAGAACTGTTTGATCATTTAACTGTGTGTAAACAAATGACTGATGTTTAATTGAATTGTTAGGCATACATAGCAATACTTAAAAACATTAAACTGTGTGCAAAGAAATGACTGATAGTAAATACAATTATTCGTATTAGAGAGAAATAAGTGAAACCATGTAACTGTGTGAAAAAGAATGAGCTCAGATTCATTTAAAAATGTTACCTACAAACTGTGTTTAGTTTGTTTGTTTGTTTGTTTGTGTTTTATGGCATATCAACCATTGCAGGTTATTTAATGTGAAATCCATTTTTTTTACAAATAAACAGTTTAGCATAACTACAGTTTCAATGTCAAAAACAGTTCTATTTCAAACAATTCAGTTTAGCATAAGTACACAATTTAAATTTCAAAACAGTTCTATTTCAAGAAATTCATTTTAGCATAAGTGCGCAGTTTAGTTCTATTTGACCCACAGATAGGACCCTATCAGGTGCTACCACTCCGGGCCAGAGTGGGCCTGGGAACGATGACAATGAAGGAGTACTCCGCATTTCCCAAAGCTCCAGTATTACTGGAACCACACCATCAGATTGTTCAGTATCATATCCAAGACACTCATTGTGGGGGTCTTACCCCTCTGCAGAGATGCAGTCGGTATATTCTACAGCCCCAGCCAACTGGGCAAAAAATGTGTGTAGAAATCATATATTCAATATATATGTATAAAAAGGATTTGGCATTAAATAACCTACAGTGGTTGATATACCATAAAACCAAATTAAACCAAACATTTTTTAGATACACACAGTTAAATGATCAAAAACTCCTATTTCTAATAATTCAGTTTAGCATAAGTCAACAAGGTTAAATGCTTTTAAGTATTGCTATGCATCAGTAACAATTCAATTAAACATAAATGATCAGACAGTTCTATTTCTAACAATTCAATTTAGCATAAGTCATTTATTTGCACTCAGTTTAAAAGTCAAACAGTTCTATGTGACCCATAGATGGGACCCAATCAGGTGCTATCACTCCGGGCCAGAGTGGACCTGGGAGTGATGACAACAAAGGGATACTCCACATTCCCCAAAGTTCCAGCATTAAAGGAGCCTCACCATCAGATTGTTCAATTTCATAACCAGGAAACTTATAGGGGGAGGTCTTACCCCTCTTTAGAGATGCAGTCGGTGTATTCTACAGCCCCAGCTGACTGGGTTAGATATCTTACAAATAAATAACTAATCTTAGCTTTCAGCAAACATTGCATATTTTTTACATTCTTTTCTTTACACTTCCTCTTTTTTCAGACTATTCAGCAATGGGCACTGAAGGATTAATAAACCAGAATTTTTGGCCCAGTTGGAAAAAACTGTCACAATAACTTGAAATGTTTCAGCAAATGTTCAGAGATTATACTATGTCATGTACAAAGTGAACCTGGGAGTAATGTCAACAAAGAGGTGGATCCATGTTTCCTAATCTTCTAGAACTAGAACCTCACCTCCAAATGCAATTTAATGTCACATCCAATACACTACAACACCTCTGTAAAAAAGTAAAGTTGGTGACTATAGTCGAGAGAGGCTGGAAGGCTCCCTTTTCAATAGCTACTACACTGAGGTGTAGGGGAGGGCGCTACTCCTTTCCCTGGATTGCTCCACTTTACCCTTGATATGTACCTTATAATGCTGAGTGTTAAACAAGTAGGTATCAAGTACCATTTTTAAAGTCTTTGGTATGACCCGACCTAGGATTGAACCCTCTAGGCCAATGAGCCGGTACAAACCCTTCTGTAATCAAGAATAAAATTGCATAAATATATGAGGTGCTTCATATTCATATATTTTCATTTGAAAGTTTCAATACAGCTGAGTTAGGCAATAGATAATACTGGCCCATTAGCATAATGATTAGAGTATACACTAATGGTTCAGGAGACTAGGGTTCAGTCCGAGGTTGAGTTATATCAAAGACTCAAAAAAAGGTACTTGATGCCGCCTTGCTTAACACTAAGTATTATAAGGTATGGATCAAGAGTAAGTGGAGTAATCCAGGGAAAGGAGTAGCACCTTTCCTACACCTCAGTGTAGTAGCTATTGAAAAGGAAGCCTTTGGGTCACCCTCGACTATGGCCAGCCAATATACTTAACTTACTTGATTATATAATGTTCCACTAGGAATAATAAAATCCTCGTTTCAGATATCTTTAGCATAAAAGAAAATTAACTTTTTATAAAAAATTGTTGGATGTATATTAATTTATTATCGATAATATATGTATTTACCAACCCCTCTAAACAAGCAGGATGTAACACAAAGTTAATTTTTAAGCCAAGTTTAACAGGTTTAAATTCAGAATTTTCCTTCTCATAGACTGGTTGCCTAACCAAGGCTAGAGAAACCTGTCTGCCTTATTATTTACCTACTATTTACTAGCAAGAGGGAGAATAGTTGGATTCATACCTTTCTCAAGAGTATTAGTGCTAAGTGAAATGCAAACAGCCTTGGATTTGAACTCAGCTCGCTATGTTCATTTCCCATGATGATAACCTCTACACCACACCACAGCCACTATATAAGTATGTACCCAACCCCTATCAGTCACAGGCAGAATGTGACACAAGGTCAATTTTTAAGTAGAGTAAAGCTAGTTTGAGGCTAGAGTTTTCCAACAGTTGAACAACTTACTGCCAATTTATTTTTATCAATATAGGCACTTCTACCAATGATCAGAGCATACTATCTGTGCAATCTACTTACTCTTTGCCCTTCTTGCTCACATCCAAGTGTAACCTCTATTCCTCTTTCTTGGTGATGTTCTCATCTATGGATGGAATACAATAAAAAAAATAGGAGGGGTTTCAACTCCAGAGCAGCACCTCCTCACTACAGCATCCAAAGAAGAAAATCAGAGTAATTTGGCTTATTCTCTTTGGCCTTCTTCCTCACATCTCAGTGTAACTTCTATTCCTCCTACTTGGTGATGTTATCACCTATGGATGGAATAAAATTTAAAAAAACAGGAGGGTTTTCAACTCCAGAGCATCACCTCCTCACTAAACCATACAAAGAAGAAAATCAGACAAATCTGGTTTATTTGTGACATTAATCACATTATTCGTGATATAAATCACATGGACTGGACAAGTTTTATTCTAACCTATACATGCATTTTACCCCAGTGAGGATATAGTTAAATATTGGATTGATTGCATTTCACATAGCACTAATACCCTTGGGAAAGGTATGAATCCAATTATTCTCCCTCCAGCTATGGGTAAATAGTAGGACAGACTAGGTTCTTCAGCCTTGGTTAGGCAACTAGTCTAGGAGAAGGAAAACTCTGAATTCAAACCTGTTAAACTCCACTTAAAAATTGACCTTGTGTCATATCCTGCCCGAGCGAAGGGGTTGGTAAATAGGAGTTAAATATTGGATCAAATCAAAAAACAACACACACACACACACACACACACACACACACACATATGCCAGCACACATAAGCATGCACAGAACTTAGACAAGGTTCAAGTCTTTTGGGTTAGATGTCTTATCAAATATCCCTCACATAATATTATAACCAACTGACAAATTAATTTGCAGTCAAAATTTAGCAGTTGAGCTGAAACAATAACATTTTTTTGAAAATTGGAGAATAAAACACATTTAAGATTTATAAAGTGTATTTTTATTATTTCAACTGGGCCATTGGCCTAATGAGTAGAATGTTTTCCAATGGTCCAGGAGACTGAGGTTCAATCCTATGTCGAGTCCAAAGACTCAAAGAATGGTACTTGATGATGTCTTGCTTAACACTCAGCATTATAAGGTGAGGATCAAGGCTAAAGTGGAGCAATCCTGGGAATAAAGTAATGCCCTTCCCTATACCTTGGTGTAGTAGCTATTGAAAAGGGAGCCTCCGGGTCATCCTCGACTAAGGTTGCCAACTTTACTAACTTTACTTATTATTTCATCCAGAAATCTATTATACTCTTTAAAAAGATAAGAACCTTCTTATCCTTACAACTAGCCATGGGTTAAATAGGACCATTGCTGTTTTTCTTTAAGAATGGCTTTGGCATTAAATAAACCACAAAAGTTATGAACCCCTTTATAATACCAGCTATGGGTTAAATAGTACCACTACTGTACTACAAGGATGGCTTTAGCATTAAATAACCCACAAAGGTTGATATGTCATTAAACAAAGAAACCAAACCAGAAATCTGAGTCATGTTATTAAAAGATCACGTTTATTTTTGAGGACTGATTTTTATGGCCTCAAAATAACTAAACAAGTTATTTACTTGTTAATTTTTCATTTTTTCTTCATGTAACAGTATTATGAACACTGTCATCAAAATTGATCCAAATCAACATTTTAAAGCATGAAAATAAAACAAAGCTATGAAATTGAGTTAAAATAATTATTTGTGGAGGTTCGAGTCAGGATGTTGGGCCCAACCAAAGTCAAGGACAAGTAACTTGTATTGAAAGAATATTTATTGCTTCAAAATTGTTAGACTTACAAGAATAGCTTTTCGGGTTGAGCCTGAAAGCCCTGCCTCCTTAAGAGTCACCACTGAGAAAACTATAAAAACCCCAAAACTTATAAATTTAATGTACATGTAACACAATATTAGGCTTCTCTTTCTTCATTTCCCCTTTTCAATAAGACAACTATCATGTATCTTCTTATAAATTTCTATAATATAAATTATAATAATATATATTTTATAAAGTGTTAATATTTGACTATTAAAACTCTGAGCCATAGGCAGCTGAAAATGTAAAACATTGTAATCTCTTATTTAACAGCCTAATTGGCTATATTATTGCTAAGCAATAGCGACATAGAAATGGGGATTCCCATAAACAGTCTTTCGTTGATAATTTCTTATCTAGATTTTTTTCAATTTTATTGATTTTATAAAAATCAATAAAATTGATAAAATAAGCAGTTGTTTTGTTGACAGCTTTTATATTGGAAATTACTAAATTATAAAAACAAAACTTTTTCTGCTCTGAAAATAATGATGACTTGGTCATTTGAATCAAAGCGCGGGCCGATACAGGTGAGTAAGTAAATGTTACGGATTTTTCATAACTATTTTCGGTACCTGTCCAGAATCGCATGCTTAGTAAGTACCCTCCAAAGTCAATGGTTAACCAACCACTGCCTCTCATCTCACAAACCATCCAGGTAAGATGAACAAGACATGTTGGGCACCGCTGGAGAAGGAGGGATGAACTCCTTAGTGAAGTTCTCCTACAGGGCCCCTACAAATGGCCGACAAGAAAATACTCCAATTCATCAGCTCTGTGCAGACACTAGATGCTGGCTAGAGGACCTGCCAAGAGCAATGGATGATAGGAATGGATGGAGAGAGAGAGAGAGAGAGAGAGAGAGAGAGTCAAGTGAATCCATGCTATCAGAATGACTTGAGGATGATGAAACAACCAATCTAGTAAAAGGAAAACTGTAAATTCCAACCAGCTTTACTCCATTTATAAATTGACCTTGTATCATATCCTTATCGTGGCGGGGGTGGGGGCTAGGTAAATGCATAAAACATAGGCCAAATGCAGTGCTATAAGAATTGGTTTAAATAAAAGATATGTCAATGTTATTCATATGAAACATTAAAACAAGGCCATTTATAAGGAAAACTAAATAAAT
Organism: Sepioteuthis lessoniana; assembly: GCA_963585895.1. Lineage (NCBI taxonomy): Eukaryota > Metazoa > Mollusca > Cephalopoda > Myopsida > Loliginidae > Sepioteuthis > Sepioteuthis lessoniana. The sequence goes on from OY757908.1 coordinate 61,311,139, forward strand.
ACAATTCATACAGAAAAATAAATCAATCCAATTACAATTTCAAAAACACTCTTTTATGAAAGGCTTAAGTAGTATAGCGCTGAATCCTTGATACACAACAGATCATATCAAAACTTGTGAACTGTGTTTTCTTGAGCAATGAAATGATTGATTGATTTTAATGGCATGTCAACCAGATAAGCATAATTTTACCACTAAAGTCACAATTCATTTAGTTATTTATGTTTCTTAATTCTTATTAGATAATAATTATCTATTCTTAATCAGCACCTTATTTATCAAAGTTATCTATTAAAGTCTAGCTGAGTTAGATTTGCCTCAAAACAGCCAATGGATTTATCCGACCTCCCACCTGGACAAATTTGACAAAAGGTCATTTTGATGTGAAAAGACCATACATGAATTGAAACACATGTATGGGCATCATAAAAATACTTGATCTTCTCAGCATTCCCGTTTAGGGGCACCTCCGATGCCAAGATATAAACTTATCTCTACTATGCAGGTAGAGCCTGAAGGAAAGGCTCTCTGGGACCAGGGGATCAAATTAATACCCACCCAGTGAAAATGCCCAGTACCCCCCACAGAAAACCGGGGAACGACCCGTATTATTTACATTTATCCGACCATCTGATCATCTAGTTACAGCTATCATATAAGTATGCATTTAAAGTTTGTGATTTTGGTTATTAATCATAGCATTGAAAATGGAAGAAAATAATTAATATTTTTTACATACTATGTATTCATTTTTTATTTAATAAATAGTAAAAAGGCAACTCGAATGCAAAAACAAAGCTGTGCGGTTAATGAGGAATGTAGTATGAATGATCAAAAGTGACAAATGTTGTAGGATAACCCGTTTTTTGCCTGCAAGATGACTTTTCCGACGACCACAAGGAGGCGACACAGTTGTCGTAACCACACATTGATATTTATCTAACCTCCCATCTGGAAGGATTTGACACGTGGGGAACCACGCACAAATCAAGATTCATGCGTGGCCGTTACAGAAAATGCTTGATCCTATCGGCGCCATGAGCTTATCCCTGCAAAGCAAGTATTACCAATGGCGGTGTTGGAGGGGGTTCTCCTGGGACCAGACAATTCAAATTAATAGCACCCACCCGACGGGAACGCCAGGCAGCCTCGTGTTATTAATGCATAGCGACACATTCAGGTACTTAACAAAAAGGCGCGAATTTAACTCTCTATCAACTCGATACGTCCTCAACGAAGACGTCATTTGCATCTGTTTCTGAAATCCACACCCAAAGGCCTGAATCTCTGTGCCAATGGCACTTTAGACGCAACGCAATACCGGAAGCGTTCATCAACTAAATATGTCAATAAAAACCTGACACACCAAAGAATGTCCGATTGAACTTTGCCCAAATCAACAAATCACAAAGTCAATTACAAATAAAAATCCAATAAATAGACAAATCAACCTATCTCAAAGTTGGGTGCAAATTTTGAATATGGCTATCGACTTTTGAGTCAGGGTGTACAAAACAAAAATGAATTGCCACGAGCTGATTTTTAAATATTTATATGACTCCTGAAAATATGCTCCGACATAGGTGAGAACAAACCACATGATAATTAAATCGATCAACGAATTAATTACAATCCATCAGTTCTGTCTTCGCTTTAGAATTAGTTCAAGCTGACTATTGGACGTAAATACAAGGAAAATTGGATCAAAAATCGAATGTTCATGGTGATGTCAGTAAAGAGAGAAGGAGGGGGAGAATCCCCTATACGTAAGATCATCATCTCCCTTTCGACCTAATTCTCTTTTCAGCAGTCACAGTTGGAACAACTTGCAAAAACTTCAAAGGCCTAGGTAAAAAGATTATTACTCCTGTTAGGTTCACACAAATACATACACATACAGTTTTTATCGTACAAAAAACAGATTATTATAATTATTATTGTTTACACCTTTAGAGTTTTTCACATCAGTGTTAGCTGATGGTTTTTCACTGGAGTTTGAGTGACAGCAAGTCTCCTCAAGTCTCCATGACTCGTCTCAGGATTCTGGCCGTTCTCAGCAATGCTGTCGTTTGGAAAGTCTCTACCCGTCCGCCAACTTCCAAGTCCTCCAGGCCTTTTAATAATCCTTTAGTTATTGTGCCTAACGCACCAATCACAATTGGCACAATCATTACTTTCATGTTCCACAGCTTTTTCAATTCTCTAGCAAGGTCGAGGTACTTATCCTTCTTTTCACTTTCCTTCAGATTTATTCTATGGTCCGCCGGGACAGCCAAGTCGACAATTTTGCAAATTCTCTTTTTTTTTTTGTTGATTATTATAAGGTCTGGTCTCCTGGCCGGGTTTAGTTGATCCGTTTGTATGTTAAAGTCCCATAGGAGTTTATGCGTGTCATTTTTTAGGACAGGTGCTGGGTCGTGCATATACCATTTGTTTGTATGGTCGAATTGAAATTTCTTGCACATTTCCCAGTGGATCACCTTGCCGACCCAGTCATGTCTCGCCTTATACTCCTTCTGTGCTAATTTGCTGCATTCGCTTATTATGTGATTGATCGTTTCGTCTCTGTCACCGCAGAGACGAAACGATCAATCACATTATTATTATTATTATTATTATTATTATTATTATTATTATTCCTTGCGAGTTTTTCATACCAGCGTTACCTGATGGTCGTTCACTGGATTTTGAGTGACAGCAAGTCTCCTCAGGTCTTCTGGGCTCTTCTCAGTATTCTGACTGATCTCAACAATGTTGTAGTTTGGATAGTCTCTATTGGTCCTTCGATTTCCAACTCATGCAGCCCTCTTTCCAAGTCTTTGGGGACCGTTTCAAGCGCGTCAATTACAATTAGTATCACCATCACCCTCATATTCCTCAGCTTTCTTTGTTCTCTGGCAAGATCCAAGTACTTGTCTCATCGCTTTCTTTGATTTTTTCACTCTGGAGTTCGCTGGGACGGCGAACTTCACTATACTATGCTATTTTTTTCTTCTTTTTGTTAATTATCACTAGGTCTGGTTTTCTGGCTGGGATAGGTGATCTGTTTGTATCTCATAATCCCATAGAATTTTATGGGCCTCACTCTCAAGGATGGATACTGGTTTGTGCATAGACCATTTGGTAGTATGGTTAACTTTCAATTTCTTGCACAGTTCCCTGTGGATCACCTTCCTCGCCCACTTGTGCCTAGTCTTACACTTCTTTTGCATTAGTTGGCTACACTCACTTATAATGTGAGATCCCCATGGTGTAATGGTTATCGTCGTAGGAAATGGACACGGCGACACGAGTTCAAATCCTGGACGAGACTGATTGCATTTCACATAGCACTGGGTAAATAGTAGGGCAGACTATGTTCTTCAGCCTTGGTAAGGCAACTAGTCTAGGAGAAGGAAAAGTCTGAATTCAAACCAGTTAAACTCCGCTTAAAAATTGACCTTGTGTCATATCCTGCCCAAGCGGAGGGGTTGGTAAATATGTATAATGTGATTAATGGTTTCGTATCTCTTACTACATAACCTACACTTACTATTCCGTTGTGTATAATAGATTTTCGCTTAAACATAATTGGTCCTTATGGGGTTGTTTTGTGCTGCTATCAAAAGAGATTGAGTTTCTTTCTTAAGGTTTCCTTTGCGTAGCCCTGTCTAAGTCTTCTCGTATGAGATTTCGCCAATTTGTCGCTTGAAACACCCATGCAGATGTTTTTCTTCCCATTTCTATTTCCGAGTTATCGTTCGTCTATCTTTATACTGTCACTGTTGTTACTAGCTGCTGTAACTTGTATTTCTTTGTTCTTTTTAATTTAGTCTTTGAGTCTTCGTATCGATGCATCCACACTATCTTCAATGTTAGCGAGTCCTCTTCCTTCTTCTTTTCTTGACACATATAGTCATCTCTCGGTTGTAAGGTCTTGTGCATCATCATCAACTTTTCTGCCCTCTGGTCAATTTGTCTAAGTTCTTCCTTTGTCCATTTTAAGAATGTTCCTGGGTATCTTATTAGGGTTACTACCCGAGTTTTATTCCTTTGATGTGATTTCTGCAAAAGAGTTTGTTTTTGAGAAGTTTATTTGTCTGAGGTACTCTTTTCTTACTTTTTTTTTTTCTTTTTTTTTTTTTTCATCTCCGTTTGTTTGATGCCCACTTCCGATATTTCCAAGTACTTGTAATTTTTTCTTCAGCTTTCTGATTCTTTCTCGATTAAGCAGTTCTATTCCTTCCGTTATTTGTCTTTTTCGTCTTTTCATTATAAACATGGCACATTTTTCTATGCTAAATTCCATTCTTTTATCCTGGATGTATATTCTTATTGTTTGTATAAGAGTTTTCTATTCTTTTTCATTTTTTGCAAATAGCTTGATGTCATCCATATTCATGAGTGGATTAATCTTTTTTTTGTGTACATAAGTTAATCCTTGGGCATCTTCGCTTTTTACTATCTTCTCGCATTAACATTAAATATATAAATATATATCTTTGCTCAGAAACATTTACACTATTAACACACTATCTATATACAGATCAAATTCTATTAAGAATTCATCCGATAGTTTCCAAAAAAGCCTTCTTAAATTCTTTTTCATATTTTTCTGAAATTGTCCAATTATATCTTAATTGTTTTTACCTTATTGCTGTTTTTTTTATCAGATTAGGCAATTTGTTTTGAAAATATATAACTCTATTAGCAAAAAAATCTAATTGGTTAGTAGACTTGGTTTTTGAAATCTGCCTGAACAGTAAATTTCCGACTCGAGGAAAATTAGAAATTCCATGAAATATGAAAGTTTCTCCAAGATCAACTCTTTCTAGTAAAGAAGTTAATCCTAATTTCTGTAATCTCTCCCTATAGCTGCAAATTTTCATTCTTTTTATTCTTTTTGTTACTCTTCTTTGTATGCCCTCTCATTTCATTATTTCACTCTAATTTCCATGTCTCGATAAAGGAGACTAGGCCCAAGTAGAATATTGTATATAAGGTCTAATTAGTTTGGTTTGGTTTTATGGCACATCAAACATTGTGTTATACATATATATTAAACAATGACTTGTAAAGACATTTTGTAGACAACATTCTTAAACAAGCCTTGGCTCCTTTTTGCACACATTTAAATGGTTTCAAGCATTGATAAATAACAGTCACAATTTAACATCAGTCCTTTATTTGCACACATAGTTTGTTCTATTTGACCCATAGATAGGACCCTATCAGGTGCTACCACTCCAAGTCAGAGTGGACCAGGGAGCAAAGGCAATAAAGGGGTACTCCACATTTCCCAAATCTCCAAGACTAGAGCCTCGCCATCAGATTGTTTAATGTCATTTCCAGGACACTCGTTCGTAGTGGTGGTGGTGGTGGTGGGGGTCTTACCTCTCCGCAGAGATGCAATCGGTGTATTTTACAGCTGCAGCCAACTAGGCTTGATAATTATATAACTTTTAATGAGAGTGAACAAAGCAGATATAAGAACAAACAATTTCTCTGTGTGTGAACATTGTCTCCTTTTAGAAGTCCTTCGTTGAGATTTTTTTTAGACTTAAAAAGGTCGACTTGGCGACTGCAATTTACGATAAATAAGTATATATATATATATATGTGTGTGTGTGTGTGTGTGTGTGTGTTATCTTTTTACTTACAGGTGGAATCCTGATTCCAGATAATCAGGATGACAGCGACTCTTACATAATGTATTTCTATTACAAATATACTTTCATATACTTACATCTCTCCTTTTATTCATTTATTTTGCGCGTTCTTTTCCTGTTTAGTTTATGCACCAACAAAAGTAGTCAAGTTACTGCAGTGTTTCCCAACTGGGTTCTGTAGCAACGCAAGGGGGTAAGTAGGATATAAATTATTAGAGAACAGTGGCGAAAGTTATTTGAGAGTGAGAGTCGTTTAGGGGCTTGAAGGAGCGGTCGGCAAATTTGTATATCATCCCTAGGAAAGTAAAGATAAGGGTAGAAAAATACCCCACAGCGTCAAATTTGATTAAATTTCAGCTAATAGTGTACGCAAGTAGCTACTATGTGCACTATCTAGTGCTGCAAAATAGGCAGTTTGTGGTTCCGGGGTCAAAAAAAAAAAAAAAAAAAACTTCTATAATCTGTTTATAATGATAATGAACCACTCTTTTACAACTTTTTTGGTATTTCAATAATGTGTCTTGAAAAATATGCGAGCGTAAACAAATATCACTAGTATAATCTTGTGAACTTAAAAAAAAAAAAAGAAAACAGTTTCAATAATAAAACTACATGGCCTAACAAGCAATTCTTCTTGCACTGATTTTTTTTCAAAACACTTTAGACCGGTGTTTCCAAGCAGGGTCAGTACTGACCCAAAACTTATGTGTAGAATTATTATAATTTCATAGATGAGGAGGGACCACTTAGAGGCTTGAAGGGGTGGCCAAACAAGCAATTGTTCTTGCACTGACCGTTTTTCAAAAACTTAAGACCTGTGTTTCCCAACAGGGTCTATACTGACCCTAGGATTATGTGTAGATTTATAATAATTTCACTTAGAGGTTTAAAGGGGTGATCAAATGAGCAATTCTTCTTGCACTGACTTTTTTTCATAAACTTTAGACCAGTGTTTCCCACTGGGGTTTGTACAGACCCAAGGGGTACGTTAAGAATGATGATATTTCACCGGTACAAGGGGTGTTAAGAGGCTTGAAGAGGTGGTAAGAAAAACATCATCAGGAGATTAATGCCATCAGATTTGATTGTAGTTAATGGTGTGCACAAGTAAATATCATGTGCACAATCTGTTGCTGCAAAATGGGCAGCTTATGGATCCTCAGTCAAATTTGAAAAATCTTCTATTGTTATTTTATAATGATAATTACAACTGCTGAATATATAGATACAAAATTCAAAGATAGAGAAGCAGCAACAATCATCATGACAGAGGGGTTGGGTAAATACATATCTTAGAGTGAAGTGGAATAAGAAAGAAAAAATATAAAATAGCACGATTTTGTTTGAAAGATCCTGAAAATATGAAGTATGAGTAACAGTTGTACCCATAATCACTAAAGTACTGGGAACTGTTTTGAAATCCCTACGGAGAATACTAAACCAAATAAAAATTCTGAGGGAGATAGAATCCATAAAAATAATAGAATTACTAAACATCATAAGGATAGTGGGAAAGATACAGAAGTTCTGTGAATATTTACTGTCACCTGACCATATAAAAATATGCACATTTTCAACAATATTTTTTGTTGGATAGATGTGTCTTGAAAAATATGCTGGGGTAAGCAAATAACATTAGTATAATCATTATAATGATAATGAACCTCTCTCTTACAACTGTTGGCATTAAATAACCATTAAGGTTTGATATGCCAACAAAAGAATTAATCTAACCTATCTCACAACTGCTGATTATATTGATACGAAATTTAAATGTAGCAGAACCACCATCTTTCAAACAAGAAAACAGAAGCCGAACCAAACACAAATAATGATGCTACAGCAATTCCCCGCCTCCTTCCCAACTTGAATTTATGAGAGCAAGCCGATTTACATAAGAATATAATTTGGGGACAGTAAAAGGCATCTGAATGTTTTGGGTTGGCAGACGCAAAAAATGGTTGCAATAATTCTCTTGAATTGAATAGAATATAATATCTAGAAATAATAGCTGTCGATTAGTTTTATTTAATGGCATATCAACCTTCATGGCTTATTTAATGCCAAACTATCTTTGTAGATGGACAGCAGTGGTACTATTTAACTCATTGCTGGGGGTATAAGAGAGTTCATATTTTCCCCTTGGGTATTAGTCCGAAAGTGAACGCAACACCGTTAATGGAGTTCGAACTCGATACGTTCAGCAGGTTATCATATTTACCCAACCCCTTCGCTCGGGTAGGATATGACACAAGGTCGATTTTTAAGCGGAGTTTAACAGATTTGAATTCAGAGTTTTCCTTCTCCTAGACTAGTTGCCTCACTAAGGCTGAAGAACCAAGTTGGTCCTACTATTTACCCATAGCTGGAGGGAGAATAATTGGATTCATACCTTTCCCAAGGGTATTAGTGCTATGTGAAATGCAATCAGTCTGGTCCAGGATTTGAACTCGTGTCGCCGTGTCCAATTCCTACGATGATAACCATTACACCACGGGCACCACGTTCAGCAGGTTATCCACAACAGAGACTTCCCCCATGATTATAGAGGTGTTAGGATTATAACCAAGATAACATAAGCAAATTCCTAACAAAATGCGGAAAATTGCGGTGTATCAAGTCGATCTGGCATGAAAGTCGATTTTTAGCTCAAAATTCTTGGTTTAACCTGCTGTATAGGTCGACACCCAAACATGCAGTCGGCTACTGGTAAGCCAGAATTTACCTAAAATAAGGATAAGCAAAGATAACTTGTAACAAAAGCATATGATTAATTTATTGGAGTTTAACCTTATAAATATAAATGAGTAAATACTTTTTAAAATTACAGTGTGTTCTCGTCAATAAAATAAACTTCAAGTAACCTTTATTTGAAATATTCTGCCGTGTAAGTACAGTAATAATGTCAATATGTGTATGTTCAATAAACTACTATTTAGACTCATTAAACTGTCATTACTCAAGCCATTGGCCTAATGAGTAGAGAGTTCGCTAATGGTCCGAGAGACCGAGGTTCAATCTAAGGTCGAGTCATACCAAAGACTTAAAAAATGGTACTTAATGCCGTCTTGCTAAGCACTCATCATTATAAGGTAAGGATCAAGGCTAAAGTGTAGCAATCCTGGGAATGGAGAAGCGCCCTCCCCTTCATCTTGATGTAGTAGCTATTAAAAAGGGAGCCTTCGGGTCACCCTCGACTACGGTCGCCAACTTTACTTACTTACTTACTCTAGTAGTATGTGGTGTACGTAATTTTTCTCTGAAATCAGAATTACATCAGCCATATATGAAACATGCAAATCTTACACATGAGAACTTATATTCATATGAATTCATAATCGATTGTGGTATCATGAAATTACGTAGATAAACATGATACTGTAGTTGTCTGACTTGCCGCCTGGGTGCTGGGACGTCGTGTATATTGCTTACAGTCAGTGCATCAATTGTTGGAAACAGTTAGTGATATAGCGTTGATATAATACTTAATTTGTATTACAGTTTTATTATTTTATATCAATTTCTGTGTTCATTTATTAGATATGTTCAGCAAACACGAGTTTAAGTTGGAATTGCTTGAGGCAATCAGCTGGAGTTAGGATAAATAGTGTATATCAATTGTTAGGAGTTCTGTCTCACTGATTGACTGCTCTGTGGTAAAGGTTTGTATTTTAACCCTACTGTATAAGCCGACCCCTAGTTTTGTAGGGATTTTTTCATACTTAAAAGGTCGACTTGTACACCGTAATTTACGGTAGATAAATCTGATGTTTCGAGAATTATAGCCACTGTTACAAAATCGTAATAAATAAATAAAATAAAATAGATACAAAAAATGATAATTTCCTAGAAGGCTTCTGACAGGAAGCGTGATCTGCGCATGCCTGAAAAAGACGAGCTTCCAGGCGCCAAAAAAGAAACGCTCATCCCTTTTCTCTTTACCCGTTTCTACTGGACTGACAGCTTTTCCTGGCTTGGGAAGAAAGTTTCCGCCACAAAATAGTTGTCGACTTGCAGAATAAAGGTTAAGTTATAAAGTTTCTTTGTCTTTACTTTTTTTTCCATTTTAAGTTCAGTTACAGCTCCGGCCAACCATAAGAGAACAAGTTAATGGTGCAATAAAAGAAACCAAGGAATCAAATACCAAAAACTACAGAGTCATCCATTAGAACCCAATTAACCAAACCGAAGCGGACGACAACCAACAACCCACGAACCATGAATAAAATAATAGCCACCAAACATTCCTTAGCCTCATAGCCTGACACTGACCCTTTACAAAAGTCGACAGCAGTTTCATGAAGGAGAGTTTTCGCAGGACAATACTTCACGTCTGGGTATAAAAGGGGATCAGCCAGTGTAGGAATCAGTTAATTTCTGTCAGTGCCCTTCCTGTTCATCTACAAGGATTGCTTTGGCATTAAATAACCCATGAAAGTTGATATGTCATTAAACAAAGAAACCAAACCAACCCAACCCAACCCAACCTCCTTCCCAAAACGGAAAAAAAAGCTTTTTTTTTTGCTAGTTACGATTTCTATACAGTATATATTTATCCAACCCCTCTGCCAGGGGCAGTACATGACACAAGGTCAATTTTTAAGCGGAGTACAGCTGGTTTAAATTCAGAATTTTCCTTCTCCTTGACCGGATAACTTACCAAAGCTAAAGAACCCATTCTTCACATCTATTTAGCCATGGTTTGGAGGAAGAAAAGATGTATACATACCTTTCTCAAGAGAATTAGCGCGAAGTGAAATAAAATCTGCCAGGATTTGAACTCTGGTTGCTGATTTTATTTTCTACGTGTTTATGTGTATAAATTAAATTGCTATGTGGTCATTCTGATGCACAAGTAAAAAAAAGCATTTATGAATATTTACCAGTGCTTATATTCAGATTATCTATCACGTTCAATTTTGCTTCCATAACTAAACTCCCAAAATGGATACGCTTGTGGTGTAACGGTTATCGTCATAGGAAACTGCTTTGGCGTGCAAAGTTCAAATCCTAGACCAAGCCGTGAGCGTTTGACTTAGCGTTAATTCCCTTGGGAAAGGCATTAACCCATCTCTTGTCCTCAACCTCAGCCATGGGTAAATATTAAGGCAAATTGGATTCATTAAGCAACCAGTCTAGAAGGAAAACGCTGAGTTCAATCTCGGCTCAGAAATTGACCTTGTGTCACATCCTGCCCGTGGAGGGGTTGGGTAAATACATTGGTTTGGTTGGATTTTATGGCCTATCAACCATTGTAGGTTATTTAATACCAAATCCTCTTTATACATTTATATTACATGTATATGATTTGGTTGGGTTGGGTTTTATGACATATCAACCTTTGCATGTTATTTAATGTCAAATTCTATTTATACATATATATATATATATATATATATATATATATCAAACATATGATTCGTAAACACATTTTGTTGATAACATTTTGAAACGCGCCTGAGCTCATTTTTTAACACTCAGTTAAATTCTATTTAACACGGATAATTCTATTTAATATTGCTCATTTGTTTGCACACAGTGAAGAGGATAAAACTATTGCTATTTAACACTAATCATTCTATTCAACATACAAGGGGCATTCAATAGGTTTCCAGACTGTTTTTGTACAGGCATTTAAATTTGTCGTAGACTCTTGAAAATTCAGTATATTATTGCTATACATCTTATGAGATAACTGACCAATTTTTATGATTTCGGCTTCAAATGAACAGCTACAGCAGCAATTGGAATACACCCTACTAAAGCCTGATTGTCACAGCTGGTGAATTTCAAAAATGCAATCTGACACTTTAGAAGAACGATATGCAATAAAATTCTGTTTTAAACTTGGAAAAAATGCCACAGAAACATATGGAATGCTTCAGACTGCTTTTCGACTATCTTGCATGAATCGGGCATCAGTTTTTGAGTGGCATAAGAGATTCTAGGAAGGCAGAGAGTCTGTGAGGGATGATGAGATGTGTGTGGAGGGATTAAGGAAATCAATACACCAGAGTTGATTGGCCAAAGAGTTACGGTTAGGGTTACTATGTTGAGGTTTTAAGGGAGTTCAGGAAGAGATTCCGTCGGAAGAGGCCAGCACGCTTCAAATTGGGTCAGTGGCATTTCCACGAGGACAATACACCAGTCCACAACTCCATCCTTGTCACAGACTATTTGACCAAGATGGGCATCAACACAGTTCCTCAGCCTCCCTAAAGTGCAGAGCTTGCTCCCTGTGACTTGCTTATTCCCCAAGCTCAGAGGCTGTTGTATAAGACAATTGAGGAGATGAAAGAGGCTGTGATGAAGGTCATTGACACACTCACACAAGAGGACTTTCATGGGGCTTTCCAGAAATTGTTGTAATGGTACAACAAGTGCATTGCAGCTAGAGGAGATTACTTCGAAGGGGACTAGAGTTTCATGTGTGTACTATCAATAAAAGTGTCCATACGAAAAAAGTCTGGAAACTTATCGTATGCACCTCGTAACTCATTCATTTGCTCTGTATCACTAACATTTCAATTAAATAGTCATTTGTTTACACATAGTTAAATGATAAAACAGTTCTTTTTTAATAATCCAATTTAGCAGAAGTCATTTGTTTGCACACAGTTTAAATATCAAACAATTCTATTTGACCTATAGATAGGACCCTATCAGATGCTACCACTCCGGGTCAGAGTGGACCACGGAGCAATGGCAGTGAAGGGGTACTCCGCGCTCTTCAAAGCTCCAGTATTACTAGTGCATCACCATTAGATTGTTTAGAGTAATATCCAGGACCCTTGTTGTGAGGGGTCTTACCCTTCTACAGAGATGCAGTCGGTATATTCTACAGCTCCAGCCGACTGGGCTAGGTAAGTAAATTATTTGCCTTCTACTTGGATGAGACAAGCTATTACTGAGCACAGTACAGTTCAGCTTATATTTTGTGTCTGTAAACGAAATAGGAAATTGACGTGTCTTCTGATAATATTTTATATAAATATTCGCAACATAATGGCATACGGTTCAACATTCGACAATAGTCGCACATGGCACAGCTTAAGAAATCCGACTTAACAAAACAACGGGTTAAAACAGGTCCACTTAGAAATAAATTCAGTATATAAAGAATTAAATAAAAAATAGATGAAATTAAAATGAATTTTTTAAAATCCACTGGACGGAATTCTCGCGTGCGATTCATTGCTTAAATGTAAAGAAAATGCTTTGGCTTTAAAAATTGATAATTTACACCAACGTAAAACGCAAGGCGCCAGTGGCTAAACGATTATCGTCATAGGAAGTGCATTCGGTTACTTGAGTTCAAATCCTGAACCAGAGTGTTTGCCGTTCACATAGCACTTCGGGAGCGTCTCTATGACGTAATGGCTAAAATGCTAGACGGCAACACCGTAGGAGGCGAGTTCGAACTTCAGTCTCGCTTTTACGTTCACTTTTGGATTAATACCCTTTGGAAAATTATGAACCCAGCAGCTATGGATTAAATAGTACCACTACAGTCCTTTTATGATAATGATTTTGGCAGTAAGTAAGCCATTAAGGTTGATATATCATTCAAATAAAGAAACCAAGAAATGCCGCTAACCTTGGGAAAGGTATGAATCCAACTATCCTCCCACCAGCTAAGGATAAATAGCAGGGCAGACTGGTTTCTTTAAACTTGGTATGGCAACCGGTCTAGGAGAAGATAAACTTTGAATTAAAAACAATTGTAAACCTGAAGAGGGATGGGTTCTTCCATGTTATTTCGGCCCAAGACCCGTTAGATGAGAAGCGCCCCACCACGAGCTAAAACAGGTTATAGGACCAGAGAGAGAGAGAGAGAGAGAGAGAGAGAGAGAGAGAACATTGTGGTGCAATCAAAATGAACCAATAGCAACCGTACTAAAGATAGGTCTTGATTCGATATACATGATGCTATATATTATATATATACATATATCATCATTAAGTCATGCTGATAGCACGGAATCCCTTAACTCTCTCTCTCTCTCTCTCTCTCTCTCTCTCTCTATCAGTCCCTATCGTTCATCGCTCTTCGCACACCTTCTAGACTGCATCTAGTGTCCGCCTCAATGCTGATATAACATATGGACACATCAGGGCTGGTTGGCTAGCACTGCTGTGTCCAGATGTAGTATGGTTCCAATCCTGGAGGTCTGGGGAATGTTGAGTATTGTTTCATTGCAATTACTCCCAGGTCCAATCTCACCCACTCTGTTAGGGGCTCATCTATCTGTCAAATGGGCATTCGATATGTAACAGTTACCGTCGTAGGAAATGGACACGACGACCAGAGTTCAAATCCTTCATGTGGACGTTTACATTTCACGTAGTGCTAATACACGTGGGAAATGAGTCCAACTAGTCTCTTTCATCTATGAGTAAATAGTAGGGTAGACGGCACGTTACATTCTTTAGTTCCCATCTCGCTTTTTCTCAAAGCGTTTCGTTTGAGTCTAGCAAGTGCAACTATACAGTATTACCTACACGGCCACAGAGCCATCCCTACTTTAAGTGGCAAGCCTCTGTAATTAATAGAGCAGTTCACTTACCGCGGAAAAATTGTCTCATCTACGCACAAGGAAAGCATGGGCTATTGACAGGTTGTCGATCATCAGAAAATGTGATCTCTCTGATAAAATAAAACGGAATTGCTTCCAAGCTTCCAATATATAATTGAAACCCCTTATCCTCTTAGCTATGAGTTAAATAATATCACTGCGCTTCAACTAGGATGACTTTGGCATTAGATAACCCACGAAGGTTGATATGGGTTTAAACAGAGAAACTAAACCAATCTATCTATCTATATCTATATAAAATAACTTGACCTCTCTCTCTCTCTCTCTCTCTCTCTCTCTCTCTCTCTCTCTCTCTCTCTCTCTCTTCCCCGCTTCTCTCGATCAGTCCCAATTTCCATCACTCCAGGTAGGTCTTATTGAATTCATCTGGTATCTAGACAGAGATGATATATATAATACATGGACACACACTAGTGTCCATGTGCCATATATATATATATATATATAGAGAGAGAGAGAGAGAGAGAGAGAGAGAGGTCAGGAGGGGACTCTACTATGAGCTTCTTTGGAAGAACTAAACAATGGATTCAAACAAGTACAGCTTCCAATTAGGCAAAACGATAGCATCATTTAACAAAAAAGCATTCTGAATGATTGATGAGAAAGAGCATAATAGTCCATCAGTCTAACAACTGACATCGTGTGTGCTTGGTGATCAGGCAAAACTTGGTACAACTTAGCCTTTTTTACATATCAAAAAAGAAAAAGAATAGGCTTCACTCAGATAAAAAAAAAAGACAGACTATAAGTTGAAAAGACTAGAATGTATACCAATAATGACATATAGTAATTTACTAAGCTTTTTGCTTAGATGTGGCACAAGGCCATATGAATAGGGAACCCAATGAGAGTCAAACTTACTTGTGAAGGTTTGCTAGTCTAACTAGCTAACCATAACACCACACGAGGCGGACTAATAATACTTATGTATTATATCTTGAGAAAAGTAGACGTGGTAGTTCTCTCCTCCACGGTGAGCACACAAGGCCTCCATCCTTTATATTCCAGACCAGAGAAGAGTAAGTAGTTTCTACCTTTTTGCTGTATCGACTTTTCGATTTGTTTTTGGAACGCTTGTGACTCTTGTAAAGTTTAGGGAGGTAACTGAGTTCCCTACTCGTATTGTGTACGATTAAATGTCATCTTTTGATTGACTAGTTCTGTTTCCTACCGAATATTCTGCGTTAGGTTACCCTCTTTGTGATAACCTAATACATTATATCCACGTGTTAATACCTCGTTAAATCTTATATATAGAGAAAACTTGGACCGCTTCTGCGATGACTGTATCCCTAGTTGAGGGGTAAGACCCCTCCACAATCAATAAGGGTGCCCTGGATATTGTATCTGATATTCTGGAGACCTAAAATGATAAGTACTCCTTGACTGCCATTGCACCCAGATCCACTTTGACCTGTAGTGGTAGTACGTGTTAAGGTCACATCTATAGGTCAAATAGATCTATTCAAAAATTATTTGTATTGTGTCAAAAAAAAACGAAAGAAAGAAAAAACTCTTAAGAAGCATCAACGTAAAAAATGAAAATATAGATGTAAACGCAATTCTATAACCTCAAGGTATAAAATAACCCGAGACAGGTTGACATACCATTAAATCAATCAATCAATCAATCGAAACGCTTTCTTTATCAATCTCATATATCAATAATTATTTATAGCCTTATTCATTCCTTGAACATTCCTGATGGCCTAGAGGGGGTCTCCGTGGTATCGTGGCTAACGTGCTGGACTGCGACATCGTAGTAAGCGAGTTTAAACTTCAGTCGCACAATTATATTCCCATTCAAACCAATACCCTTAGGAAATACATGAACTCCCTTATCCGCCCAGCAGTGGGTTAAATCGTACAACTACTGTTCTTCTACAAGGATGACTTTGGAATTAAATAACCCACAAAAAGTTGATATACCATTTAAAAAAAGAAGCCGAAACCGAACCTAATGAGTTATTTCCATATTAAAGTGTGGTGCGTATTCTTGAGATGCAAGATACGCATGGCTGACCCTATGAAAATTATTCAATACAAAATTGAAAATACTTTTATTTATAAAGTTTAATACATTATTCACTTCAAGTGTATCCTGCAGTACTTTAATGAAACTCAGTGAATTTATATCTATTGTAATGAACACTTGAAACTTGTAAGAAGACATTTGTCTTTTAAAATATATACCTCTGATACGTAAAATTCAATTTGAACCAATTTCTTTCCCCGGTAAAATGCTATCACTCTTCCTGACGAAATTTGAATGAAGACTATAGTCAGCTAGTACGCATAGCAGTCAGTTGCAGCTGATTTCGGTGAAAGAGAAAATAAGTCAATATGCATAGCATTTTTCGATGTAGATTTCGGAAAGATGACAACGACAAAAATAATTTGATCATGCAAATAGAAACTATAATAATTCGATAGTATAAGTCTTTTTTTTTTTTTTTTTTTTTTTTCATCTGTTAAATTTGTTTTTAAAGTTATGGTTAAATATTAATCATTGTAAAGAAAAATACAGTCTATTAATTTGTTAAAAGGATAAAAAAAATTATTCATTTTCGTCTAAAATCTTAACCGTGTTATTTGCTTATTCCAGCGTATTTAGAGCCCAGTCGGCTTGGGCTATAGAATACACTGACTGTATTTTGGGCGCCTCAAGTAGTGTAATGGTTAGCAAGCTTGATAAGCAAACCTACAAGAGTGAGTTCGAGTCACAATGGGTGTCCCATTCATTCGGTCTTGTGCCACATCTAAGAGCAAAAAGCTTAGTAAATTATTACACTGGCTGCATCTCTACGGAGGGGTAACACTACCCAAACGAGTGTCCTGGATATTACACTAACCAATCTGATGGCGTAGTTCCAGTAATGCAAGAGCTCTGGGGAATGCAGGGTATCCCTTCATTGCCATTGCTCCCAGATTCACTCTGACCCAGAGTCGTAACACCTAATATGGTCCTATCTATGGGTCAAATAGAACTATTTGACATTTAAACTCTGTGCAAACAAATGACTTATGCTAAATTAACTTGTTTGAAATAGAACTGTTTGATCATTTAACTGTGTGTAAACAAATGACTGGTGTTTAATTGAATTGTTAGTGATACATCACTTACCTAGGAAGCAGCGTCGCATCAACCGAAAAGGACATCGACACGAGGTTAACGAAAGCATGGACAGATATCAATAGGCTATCGATTATATGGAAATCAGACCTAACCGATAAAATGAAACGCAGTTTCTTTCAGGCAGCGGTCACATCGATACTGCTATATGGATGCACTACATGGACTCTAACAAAACGGCTGGAGAAGAAGCTAGACGGCAATTACACAAGAATGCTGCGAGCAATCTTGAACAAGTCCTGGCGGCAACACCCCACAAGACACCAACTGTACGGCCACCTGCCTCCTATCACGAAAACTATTCAAGTTAGGCGAACCAGACATGCAGGACACTGCTGGAGAAGCAGGGACGAACTCATAAGTTATGTACTCTTGTGGACCCCCACACATGGCCGTGCAAAAGCAGGACGACCAGCACGAACATACATTCAGCAACTATGTGAGGATACGGGATGTTGTCCAGAAGACCTGCCTGAGGCGATGAACGATAGGGAAAAGTGGGGAGAGAGGGTCAGGGATATCCATGCTACCAGTACGACATGATGATGATGATGATGATGTTTATAAATCATATATATCTAATAAATATGATACTGGATTTGGTATTAAATAACCTACAATGGTTGATATACCATAAAACCAAACCAAACCAAATCATATATATCTAATATATATACATTAAGAGGATTTGACATTAAACAACTAACAATGGTTGATATACCATAAAACCAAACCAAACCAAACCAAACCAGCGTATTTTTCAGGACACACTCTGCCATATAGTATAAGTGTAATATGACGCCTTTAAGTTGTTGGCGACCATAGTCGAGGGCGACCAGAAGGCTCCCTTTTCAATACCTACAACACAAAGGTGTAGGGGAGGGTGCTACTCCTTTCCCTGGATTGCTCCACTTTACCCTTGATACGTACCTTATAATGCTGAGTGTTAAGCAAGGAGGTATCAAGTACCATTTTTAAAGTCTTTGGTATGAAGCGACTTGGGATTGAAACCCAGGTCTCCCGGACCATTGGCGAACCCTCTACCCACAAGGCCAATGAGCCGGTATGTATGACACCTTTAGAATACCATTAATTATTAATTCCGGTCTTAAGAGAATTATCTCACAACACTCTCTCTAAAACAAATAACACAATTCATTGGAAGACTGGAAAGGGTACATCGGGCAGTCCTTTGCTCAGTAAGATGAATTGATCCAGGAGAATAAGATTATAAAGTTACCATTTACTAACTTGTGCAGACTTTGAAACAAGGCCAGAAAATTGGGGCAACCAGTGGGAATCGAACTCTCGTACAATAGTCTGCAAGAATGGCGCGTTAACCATTACACACAGTCCTATCGGTGGGATTTAGAATACACCGACTGTATCCACTTCAAAGGAGCAAAAACATCTCCCTTCAAAAAAGGAGGTATCACAAAACTGCACTTGGTATTAAATCTACATTTGGGGAGGGGGGTGTCCTCGTGGTGTAATGGTTAAAGCGATGGACTGCGGAATCGTAGTAAGCGAGTTCGAATTCCCGTCGCGCTATTATGTTCACTTTCGAACAAATACTCTTGGGAAAGATATGAACCCCCTTATCCTCCCAGCTATGGGTTAAATAGTACTATTACTGTTCTTCTAGAAGGATTGCTTTGGCATTAAATAATCTACAAAGGTTGATATGCCATTAAACAAAGAAACCAAACCAAACCATTTGGGGAGATCAGGGTAGTATGTAGTGACTCTTCAATATCATTACTCTCAGATCCACTCTGACTCGGAGCAATAGTACTTGTGAAGGTTTAATGCGTTCCATCGCCACAATTAACGCCATGTGCGAAATAGACATATAATGTTCATAACGATAGATCTGATGATTTGTTATTTGTGTACAAGTGATGTAAGAAGTCCTATCTTCCTGTTACATAGCCATATACACGAATATGGCCATGTGCGAAATAGACATATAATGTTCATAACGATAGAACATATAAAGAACATAGGAATCTCGAAATTCGAAAACACGTAACGGCTTCTTGTTCAGGTACGAAACCTTTTTATTAACTTTGAGTTAAAGGTTTCGACATAAGGAGGAGAGACACAATCTTCTATGCTGTCTTATTTATTTGGCCCCCATCTAGAGCGGCCCCCATAGGGCGCAAGTTCGCTTTGCGTCTGCAAGCTCCAAAAGTCGAGCCTCCTCGTTTGGCATCTAGTATTCAACTCTCTAACTTTCTTCAAATATCCCACAAACCTCTGCGCGCTTCTGGTGCGTGACGTCACTCGCACTCCGTCACCCGTTTCGTCTTGGACTATTGTGACATCTCTGAGTGACA
The DNA here is from genome assembly GCA_963585895.1 of Sepioteuthis lessoniana. Taxonomy (NCBI): domain Eukaryota; kingdom Metazoa; phylum Mollusca; class Cephalopoda; order Myopsida; family Loliginidae; genus Sepioteuthis; species Sepioteuthis lessoniana. Next base: position 61,330,856 of record OY757908.1, read on the forward strand.
CCTCCATCCGCCCCCCGCACGCGTTACCACCTACATCAAGGTTTGCACCTAACTAACCCACGTGCTGAGCCGAAAGGTTCTCAGCCTAACTAAACTCAAAGGCATGAACCGAAATCTCTCGGCCATTACGTTACAAATGTATTGGTCGAATAGATCTGTTTGAAAACTATCTTTATTGTTGACATGCCATTAGATGAATAAACCAAACCAAATCAAGTCAATCCAATGCTGAGTACTTTAGATTTCTAAATGAAAATCCGTAGAAAGAGAAAAGAAAAAATATCCTTGATTTTCATAAAATAAACCAAACCAACTTTTTGTCTAATTTGAAAAATACTCCAAACGTAATGCATCGATGAAGGTCATACGTCAAAACAGCACAACAGATGAAGTCCAAACATCAATACAGCAGTCTATATGACGTCCAGATGTCGAAATAAGCAGTCTAATTGAAGACCAAACATCAAGACGTCAGTCTGCAAGAAGTCCAGATAGGAGTCTACATGTAGTTCAGACGTCAGTCTAGATGAAATCCGGATGCCAAGACAGCAATATAAATGAAGTCTGAGAATCGAGACAAGTAGTTAATGAACTCCAAACGCTGAAAAAGAAGTCTGTATGAAGTCTAATCGTCAGAACAAACACTCTCCATGAAGTTCAGATGTCGAAACAGCAATCTTAATGAAGTCCAGACATCGAGAAAAGAAGTCTAATTGAAGACCAGACGTCGAGACGTCAGTCTATAAGAAGTCCAGACAGCAGTCTAGATGTAATTCAAACGTCAAACTAGATGAAGTCCAGACATAAGTCTAGATGAAGTCTAAACACCGAAACGGAAGTAAGGATGAAGTCCAGACATCAGTCTAGATGAAGTCTAAACACCGAAACGGAAGTATGGATGAAGTCTAGACATCGGGACAAGCACTCTCTTTGAAATCCAGACGTCTAGGCTGCTGTCTCGACGGGGCAGTGACAATTTGGGGGAAAATTATGGAACCAGACTCAAACAGCAATTTTTGGCGCTACAAGAGATTAAGCAAGTGCCGAGCCTCCGATGCTCATCAGATCAAGCTCCGTGCGAATTTTTTCGTATTTCCCAAGCTGAAAATTCGCCTTAAGGGGAAGATTTGAGGACGTGAAAAATGTTTAGTGTTGATACTTTTTGAACACGCCTTATATATATATATATATATATATATATATCTTTCATAGGATGTTTTATTTGTAGATGTCAATGTACCACAGACTTCTGAAGTGCCTAGATATTTGCTTGAAGAGTTATTGACAGTCTTAGTATTAGAAATGATCTTGAATTCAATGTATGCTTATACGTTTGAATTAAGCTAAACTATTTTCAATAGCGTGACAACAACCATTAAATGATTGATTTTAACGGCACATCAACCCATCACGGTTATTTTTTGTCTGGAGATTAGAGATTCACGTTCTTTGTACAGTCATATTTAAATTTTTTGTCAAGATGCTTCCTGAGATTTTTTTTTTCTTTTTTGCACACGGTCCTATGAAATTCGAATAATTTTCAAAAATATCTATTTGACTCATGTATACTTAGCCAACGTGCAGGATGTGACACGACGTCAATTTTTAAGCGGAGTTTAACGTGTCAGAATTCAAATTTTTCCTTCTAGACCGGTTTCCATCACTAGGTTAAAGAGCACAGTCTACCCTACAATTTACCCAAAGTTGGAGGGAGAATAGTTGGATTCATAAACTTTCCCCAGTGTATTAGTGCTATGTAAAATGCAAACAGTCGCGTCCAGAATTTGAACTCGGGTCGCCGTGTCTATTTCTTACAAGGGTAACCATTGCACATCAAGAGTCAATTCGACCAATAGATGGGACCCTAATAGAGTGGACCTGGGAGTAATTGCAATGAAACAGTACTCAACATTCACCAAACCTTCAAAATTGGAACCATCCATCAGATGCAGCTTGATGTCATAACCAGAACGCCCCGTTTTCGGAGAAAAAGTGGGGCCTTACCCCTCTGCAGGGGATATAGTCAGTGTATTCTAAGCCCTGACAACCATTAAAATTATATTAAGGGTATCATGGGTTTTATAAGGAATAATTTGAAAAAGAACCTAGATATTTCTTGACAAAACAATATAAGTCGATTTGTTTTGGTTTCTTTGTTTAATGACATATCAACCTTTATGGAGTATTCAATGCCTAAGACACCTTTGTAGAAGAATAGCAATGATTCTATTTTACCCTTAGTTGGGGGAATAAGGGAGTTCAAAACTTTTCAAGGGTATTAGTCCAAAAGTGAATGTAATAGCGCGACTGGAGTTCGAACTCGCTTACTACGATGTCGCACGTTAGCCACTATGTCATGGGGATTCAAAAAAAAAAAAATGTCTCTCAGATAATCCACTGGTGGGTTCTCAGAATGCATACATAAGAACGCGAAAGATTTTTGTTAGGGTCTTTTTAGTTTGTCCTTACGGTTTTTGTTTTTTTGGTGGGTGGGGGTTATAAATATAAGTAAAGTGGAATTTATTTAACTGTAATCAGTTATATTTTTCAAAATTTTCGATAAAAACTACGATGAAATTTTTATATGTAAATAGATAGACAAAAAAACAAACAATCGATCCATCCAAAGTAGCAAGGAACATTTCTTTAGGTTTAGTGTGTAAAATAAATGCCTAAAGAAAAAGTGTCAAAAAAATGCTCAGATGCAATTTTTGTGTATGTAACATCAAGAAACAATGTACAACACGAGGTTTTTTTTTTTGCGTTGAGTGTATGTATATTCGTTTTAAGTCTGTGTATATCTAAGAACTCTTATTATTATAAATTGGTGTAGTGACAGTGAAAAAGAAAGTTGGAAGAATGGCAAGACGAAATAAACACAAGTCTTCTTCGTTAAGAGAGTAAAAGAAAAAGAATGTGGGGGGAAATAATAAATAAATAAATAAACTTGAAGATTACAAGGAGCAAAACAATTATACAAAAAAGTATTATATATATATATATATATATATATATATATATATATATATATATATATATATATATATATGTGTGTGTGTGTGTATATATATATATATATATATATATATATATATATATATATATATATATATATAATAAGTAATGGAAAAAAAGGAAGAGAAAGAAAGAAAGAAACATCTTTATAAGACTATTTAAGTTGCTTTCCTTAGCTTTTTTTTTTTTTTTTTTTTTTTTGACCTGCAGAAAAAAAAGTGAAAAAAGATGTTAGTATTGGTTGACCATAAAAGAAAGTGGTTTAAGAAATGCATAAAATTAAAAGGACGAGTTAGGGGTCGAGTGAAAAGACGAGTGGATTATATGTTATTATTATTGATGTTGTTATTTTTGTTGTTGCATCTCATATTACAACTAAGCCTTTATTAAAACCTTTCAACAAATTTATTTGTATTTTCACTTAAAAATAAATCACGAACACGACTTTTTTTTCAATTATAATTACTGAAAAAAAAGTTTACATAGAAATCGCTAGAATAAGGTTTTTGTGTTAGTTTTCAAATTTATTAAACAACAACCAAGTGGTCATATAATCAGACACACTTCCTGTCCCATACTTAATGTCAGGTTATTCTTTTTCAAATATATGTACTTTCTGTTTTCTGTTGTCAAAAGTTTTGTAAAAGGTAGATTCACAAATACCATAAAGATAAAGAAAGAGGATATCTATCTTTTGGATACTTTATTCATCAACATCGACATGGGTCATATTCCTAACGCTTTATTTATCTACTTACTATTTCTGCTTAACTTTTCTTTTAATTCTTAACTTGATTAAAAAGCAACAATTCTACATTGCAGACACGACTGTCCATCCGTCGGCTCCAACCACTCTGCAAATTAAACTAAATTATCCTTCACCACTGAGCTTCAGTTGCACGAATGGAAATGTTGCCAAAGTTGGCAAACAAAGTTGTCCTTTTGTTGGCTCAATTTATGCCATAACAGTAAAGAAAGAGAATGTCTATCTTTTGAATTCCTCATTCATCAACATTGATATGAGTCATATTTCTTTTGCTATAATTTTTTCTTTTACTCTAAGAGTTTTTCACATCAGTTTTAGCTGATGGTCTTTCACTGGAGTTTGAGTAACAGCAAGCTTCCACAAGTCTCCAGGACTCTTCTCGGTATTCTGGCCGTTCTCAATAATGCTGTAGTTAGGATGGTCTCCACTCGTCCTCCAACTTCTAATTACCCCAATCCCTTTAATAATCCTTTATTTACTGAACCAAAATCACCAATCACAATTTTTAAAAAATTTTAACTAAACTTTTCTTTAATTCTTGACAGCCGATGTGTGATAATACTTTAAAATTAACAATGATTCTATTCAGCGAACAAGACTATCCTTTAGTTGGCTACAACCAATATGCCAACTAAAATGAAGTGAATTCTTGCCCTTTTCAATTGCTGAGCTTCAGCTACACGAATAGAAATGTTACCCAAGTTGTCAAACAATAGAAAATAGCAAACAAAGTTGTTCTTTTGTTGCCTCATTTTATGCCATAACAGTAACGAAAGAATATGGCTATCTTTAGAATTACTTATTAATATTGACATGGGTCATATTCCTTACGCTGTTTTTTTTTATTTGTTTTATTTTATTTTATTTTATACCCGGGCCTTGACAGAGGTTATTAGTAGAAATACTTAAACATTAACAAACAACGATTCTATATAGTGAACACAACTGTCCTTCAGCCGGCTCCTTCCAATCTGCAAATTAAAATTAAGTGATTTCTTGTCCTTATCTTCCACCACTTAGCTTCAGTGGCACGAAAAGAAATGTTGCCCAAGTTGGTAAACAGTTGATAAGAGCAAACAAAGTTGTCCTTTTGTCACCTCATTTTATGTGCGACAAGCAAAAGCGACATATTATTGATAAAGAAAAAAAGAAAGAGGAAAAGACTAAAATGAGAGAATAAAATTAAAAAAGAAAGGAAAGTATAAGATAAAATGGGAGATGATCAGGAGAAAAAAAACATTATTTAATCGTCTTGGATTTTACACACACACACGAATGTATGTTTAGATAAGAAAGACCTGCTGACACCCCTAGGATCGAACTCGGACTGGCTGGTTACAGGCAGCAGAATTCGACGTTGCTGTAACATACATATGACAAGACAATACACCAATCCCTGGAAAATGAGTAGCTCCTTAGTTATTCGAGGGAGAGAAAAAATATCGAAAGCGAGAGAGACAGAGACAGAGAGAGAGAGAGAGACAGAGAGAGAAAGAGAAAGAGAGAGAGGGGGGTATCTGATATTTTGGTGATAGAAAAGAAAGAAATGTTGATTTCAGTGGAAAATGACATTTCACTCACTCAAGCAAGAGAGTGTGTGAAATAACAAAAAAAGATATTTTAAAAAAACGATAAAACAATAAACAGTACAGGAAAAAATATATATAAAAGATAAAGTTTAAAAAATAGCAAAGAGGTGGTTTTCTTAGCCATGAGGTAAAAAAAAAAAGAAAAGTAAAAAAACAGGAAGTAAAAGAAATGAGAAAAAAATAAAAAACAACGTCGAAATGGCGGTAGAAAAAGTAAAAGAAAAAGGAAAAGAAAAGAAAAAGTAAAAGAAAAAGAAAAAGAAAAGTAAAAGAAAAAGAAAAAGAACAGATTAAAAATGTGAATGTAAAATGGGGAGGGAGGAGAAGCAGTAGAAGGAGCAGCAGAAAAGAAGAATAAAGCGAGTGCGTGGGAGAAATTGAGAAGAATAGCAGAGAAAAGACCAAGAAGAGGGGGCAACGCCAATAATGGTAACAGCATCAGCAGAAAAGAGAAAGGAGAAAGTGATAAGCAGATAGAGAAAAACAGAGACGGGGAGGGAAAGAAAAGCAAGATGACACAACTGTTAATACTGCTACTACTACTACTACTACTACTACTACGATTATTACTGTTGTTATTTCCACTGCTGATAATAATATCACAGTCCTAATAATAATCGAGATGATAATAATCAGCTGATAAAGAAAATATAACAATGAGAAGAATAAAAACGGAAAGAAACGACTACCACCACTACTACTTCTACTACCACATACAATAACATTAATACTACTAATACTATTTTATTATTAATATTATTAATAATAGTGTGAAAAGTGCTATTATTACAAAGAACAGTAATAACGAGAGTAATCAAGGGAAACTGTTTGAATGAAGATAAAGGCAAGGTGAAAAAACGATACTAAGTAATAAAATAATAAAAAAGGTCTTATGGCATCCCATCAACGATACGATGCCACTGAGTTACTTATAATAACAGCACAAATAGCACAAACGTATAATAAAGAAAAATAGCATTTTAGTACTATCAATATTATTACTAATTTATGAGTCATAGCAATTATTAACATAAAAGGAAACTTTTTAAAGTAATAATTCTAGTACAAAAAAAAAAAATACGATTGTTACTGTTACTTGAGGTAAGAGGAGTTCCTCTTGACGTAATGGCTAAAGTGCTGAACTGCAGCCCCGAAGTCAGTGAGTTCGATCTCCAGTCACGCTATTACGATTACCTGAGGGAAATGTATAAACCCCTTTATTCTTCCAGCTATGGGTTAAATAGTATCACTGCTGTTCTACAAGGATGGATTGCCATTAAATAACCCACAAAGGTTGATATGCCGTTAAACAGAGAAACCAAACCAGTAATAGAGGTGATACTAAATGCACTAAGTGATAATAAAATGCGATATCACTCCGGGTGCTGTTATGGTTAGCAAGCTAGACTAGCAAAACTTCACATGTGAGTTCGAGTCTCATTGGGTACTCCATTCATTCGGCTTAGTACCACATCTAAGCAAAAAGCTTAGTAAATCACTACATACTATTTGTAATATTCATAGTGTATGTAGTTTGTTTTTTTAATAAATGAAAATAGTATTCATATTAATAGAAAATACTCAGGGCGTTAATAATACTAACTAATGATAAGTTGGCGACTGCAGTCGAGAGCGACCCGAAAGCCCCCTTTTCAATAGCTACTACACCAAGGTGTAGGGTAGGGCGCTACTCCTTTACCTGAATTGCTCTACTTTACCCTTGATCCCTACCTTATAATATTGAGTGTTACGCAAGGAGGAATCAAGTACCATTTTGGGGTCTTTGGTATGACTCGACCTGGGATTGAACCTCGGTCTCCCGAGTCGTTGGCTAACACTCTACTCATTAGGCCAATAGAACGGTTATGTGATGATAATAATTATAATAATAATAATAATACGACTCCAAATGACAGAAATAATAATTCTAGAAACAGCGAAGTAGCAACAGTATTCTGCAATACTAATGATAGCAATAATAACAACAGTAATAATAACTGTCACAGGATGTAAACTAATATTTTAATGATAATAAATTGGAGACTTGCTGTCAATCAGACTAACAATGATGATAGAAATAGTAAATAAGGATAACAGAATTTTGCAATAAAAAGGATAGTAATAATAACAATAACAATAATATTAACTGTCGCTAGTATCGACAGTGATGCCAATTATAGTTAGTGCACTTGGAACGGTCCTCATAAACTTGGGAGGGAGACAGGAAGGATCTGGAAATCATAGGCAGAATCGAGACCATCCAGACTACAGCATTGGTAAGACCGACTAGAATACTGAGGATAGTCCTGGAGATCCGAGGTGACTTGCTGTCACTCCGATCCCAGTGAAAGACCTCCATGACGATAGTAATAATTGTAGGTGTGAAAAAATTGATAAAAGTAATGATAATAGTATTTTAGTGGGTACTAATAACTAACGCTGATTGGGTTTGTAGATGCTTGCTTAAAAAAAAAAAAAGAAAGAAAAAAGAAGATCCAACCAAAGTGTGATTTGTGGAAAACTAATGATAAACAGGAAAGGTAATAATAATAATAATAATAATAATAATAATAATAATAATAATAATAATAATTGAAAAATTCGTAACAAAATAACAGAAATTGGAATTAGAGACACTAATATCAAATGTATTGATGAAATGCAAAGCAAATAATAACTACCACAAGAGGCAGCAAGAGCTTTTGTAGTGTTAATCGTATTATTAATAGTAATAATAATAATAATAATAATAATAATAATAATAATAATAATAATAATAATAAAAAGAGATGTTGTCGCATTGGCAACCGTGGTAACAAGAAAAAACAAAATGTAAAAATAAACAAAATAGAAAGAAAAGAAAAAAGTGAAGTGTAATTGAAAGAAAACGGGAAAGAAAACAAGAAGAGGGAGAACCAACAGATAAAGTAAGGGCAAGAAGATTAAAGGAGAGTGGGAGGTATTAGAAAAAGTGGAAGAGGGAGAGAAAAAAAATAGCAACAAGCTGAAAGAGAAGATAATAAAGGAAGAAAGCAAAGTGCGTCAACAGAGGGAGAAACGGCAGAAAAAGTAATGGCTGCAGAAAGAGTAAAAAATAAAATGTCATAAAAATAATAAAAAAGTATAAAGAAATAAAATTAAAAGAAAGACTTCAAGGGACAAAAGAAGACAGTAAGCGGAAAAAAAGGAAAAAAACTAATAAAAAAGGAGGAACAAATAAAATTTGATGTTAAGATAAAAGTAAGGTAAAAAAAAGTAAAGAGAAAGTTAAAGAGGATAATGAAAAAAAAAGATAGTGAAGGAAAAAAATGAAAAAGAAAACGAATAATAGTAAGTTTAAGTTGAGAGAAAATTAGTTCGGAAAAGAGAGAAAGGAAAAAGAGTTTAAAAAACTGGATAAAAGAAGATAAAAGGAAAATACATTAAAAAGGGTAAAAAAAAAAAAGGAAAATTTTTTAAAAAGAATAAAAAAGTAAAAGAAAAAAAAGCAAAAGGCAAAAAGAAAAATGTTATAAAGAAACAAACAAAATGAAAAGCTAGAAGAAGGGAAAATTAGCAAAGCAGAGAAAAAGGGGAAAAAATGGGGAAGAAAAAAGTAAAAAATACCAAAAATCAAAATAAAAAGGAAATTACAGAAGATAAGGTACAAAAAAGGAGATGAAGAATAATGAGACGAAGAGAAGAGAAACGGTGGGAGCAACGACAGTGGTGGTAACAGCAGGAAAGAATAAAGGGAGGGGGACAGAAGGAGATAGAAGGGGAGGAGAAAAATTCAATAGAAGGAAGGTGGGAGAGAGACAGAGAGAGAGAGCAAAGTAAATAGAAATAAATAAAAAAGGCGAGGAGGGGGATGGCACAAACGGCTAGTCGAATCAAGGGAGAAAAGCGGAGATCAGTGAGAGGCGAGTAACTAGTGAAAACGCACGGAGTATGAGGAGAGGTGAACGTTTGGCAAAGGAGAATGGAGAAAAAAAGGATTTGCTGGTGATTGAAGAAGAAAAAATATATAACTGAAACAAAAAATATAAGGAGAGAAAAGATATTATTATTATTATTATTATTATTATTATTATTATTATTATTATTATTATTATCAAAGACTGATTTAAAACACGCACATATACACAAATAACAAGATAGAAAAAAAGGAAAAAACAAAAAAAAAGGAAAAATGAGAGGAAGAAAAAGAGAAATGATGAATTGAGGAAAAGGGGTTGTATAGAAATTAAAGGAAAAGCCAGAGAGTTGATATTGCGGATTTTACAAGTACACTTGTGTACTAGCAGTATTTTGTCAGGGTTTTAAATGCCGGCTTTTTGATATATATATATATATATATATATATATATATATATATATATATATATATATATATATATATATATATATACACACACACACACACACACACACACACATATATATATATATATATATATATATATATATATATATATATATATATATATATATATATATATATATACTTTTAAACTTGAATTAGATGATTTAATACAAAATCTGAATCAAGACAAATACCCACAAGAAAATGGTTGGATTTTTTAAAAGAAAGTGGAAAATTGATTTGGTTTTTAAAAAATGGTAACTAATAATTATATTGTTTAGTTCTGAATTTTTTTAATTTAAATAATTTACTTTGAAGCTAGACGAAAACATGTTTCTAAACAAAGTATGTTTTATTGGGAAAGAAGTTGATAACTTTTAAAGTGCATTTATAAGAAAGTTGTTGCTACTGCTGTTGTTGTTGTTGGTAATAATAATAATAATAATAATAATAATAATAATAATAATAATAATAATAATAATAATAATAATAATAATAATAATAATAATAACGACAACAACAACAACAAACAGCCGCAGCAAAAGTAAAAGAAAAGGAGGAAAAAGAAGTCAGAACGCTCTTTTTTCTTTTTGTATATCTTTCTAAAAATTTGTTTTCAAGTAGGTCTGATGTTGTTTTTTTTAATGAAAAATCAACAACAACTACAACAACAAACAAACAAACAGAAAGAAAAACGCGCACTTTTTAAAGTACAGGACTGATCCTAAACTCAATACTTTTTGACTTGAGCCTTTGCTTATAAGTTTGCGCATAAAAACAAAATAAAAAAAAACAATCATATATATATATATATATATATATATATATAATGTGCATCTTTGGAAAAAAAGAAAACATGAAAGAGAGTTATAACAGACGATGACCAATAATAATAATGATAATAATAGTAATAATAAACCATATAAGCGAGATTTTTTTAAATACAAAAACAAAAAGAAAAAAGAGGAAATGGAAGTTGCCTTTTTTGGTTAATGCCATCTGGAGTTAAAAACGGTAAGGAAACAAATGATCTTTCTCTTATCTCTTGCAATAAAAGAAAGAAAAAATCGTTACAATGCTGAAAACCGCAGATTTTATAGGTAATCATTTACTTACTCAAAAGCTTAGCTTAGTTTGGCATAAAACCAAAAGTACAAGGCACTCATTGAGAATCGAACTCACTAACGATGATCTATTAGCAAAACTCGCTAAACATAACTCGACGCAAGGCACTCAGATTTTACAAGTAAAATTACAATATTGAACTACAAAGTGATGAAAAAATTGGCGAAAACCTTAAAAGTAAATTAGAAATGGAAAGAAAGAAAGAAAGAAAGAAAGAAAGAGAACACTTGCATTTTTAGATTAAATTTTACTTTCTATTGTACTCCTTTTCTTTCTTTCTTTCTTTCTTTCTTTCTTTCTTTCTATTTCTAATTTACTTCCAAGGTTTTTGTCAAGATTTTCATCACCTCATTATTGACCATTATAGTCCAATATTGTCATTATACTTGTAAAATCTGAGTGCCTTACGTCGTGTAATGTTTAGCAAGTTTAGCGAGAAAGAAAGAAAGAAAGAAAGGAAACACTTGAGTTTTTGAGTAAAGTAAGAAAAAAAGAGTAAAAATCGAAAGTAAAATTTAATCTAAAAATGCAAGTAGTGTGCATGCACATGTGCATCTGATCCAATGTATATATATTAGTGTAAAGTATATGTAATGACAATAATGAGTGTTTTTTGGGGAAAAAAACTTGTGTGTGTAAACGCTTATTTCCGAAAGAAACATTTATATACATATTGTCAAAATAACGCGCGCGTGTATGGATCTCGTATTCATTGAGTAATATTGCAGTGTGCGCATATTTACATATAACTTTGTGTATGTATGTGTGCATTGTATTTGCGTTATGTCTATGTGAGTGTGCGTTCTGAACTTCCATTCCATTAATTTCCGTTGCTTTTTTGACGTGGCGATGTGCGTATCCGTGTCGGGTACTCACACCTGCAATATAGATTTGCATTTACACACACACACACACACACATACACACACACACACACACACACACACACACACACACACACACACACGTGTATGTGGGTTATTTTATTTTAGGAATATACGAGGTTTCGTTGATGTTACAGTTTTAAAAATTGACAAGTGATTGTGGGTGTTACTCAAAAGTGCGCTTTTCTGTGTGCCTTCACAGTTAGCTCAATCTGGGATGTGCGGTGTACGGCATGTACGCTTTTGACTTAGTTTGCGTATATGTGTGAGTGTATATGAATGTATGTGGGTGTGTACATGCACACGTGTATGTGTAAGTGAAGTAGCAAGAAAATTATGATATAGATATGAAAATTGGTGATGCTAAAAGTAAAAAAAATGCATTGAGTGTGTGTTGGTTTTATTAGGTACACACACACACACACACACACACACACACACACACACACACACACACACACACACACACACACACACACACACACACATTCAAATATCGGAAAAAACTTATAGTACGTACCGCATATATATATATATATATATATATATATATATATATATATATATATGCGGTACGTGTGCGATGCTGCACACTCATATATATATATATATATATATATGTGTGTGTGTGTGTGTGTGTGTGTGTGTGTGTGTGTGTGTGTGTGTGTGTGTGTGTGTGTGTGTGCAGTACGTGCTATAAGTTTTTTCCGATATTTGAATGTGAACGTATGCGTGTGTGTGTGTGTGTGTGTGTGTGTGTGTGTGTGTGTGTGTGTGTGTGTGTGTGTGTGTGTGTGTGTGTGTGTGTGTGTGTGTGTTATTTCTCAATAATACGGAAGTACCCTCAGTGTAAGAAAAAAGCCCTGGGTGCGTATGTATATCTATATATGGGTGGGTGTGTGTGTGCGCGCGCAAAGTTTCGATTTATGTGCGTGTGTGACGACTATAAAAGTAAAGAGTAAGTCTAAAATCAAATTTCATGACATGTTAGTGGTAGTATAATGGGTTAATTATTATCATAAAAAAGGGAGATATATCGTCGTAATAATAATAATAATAATAATAATAATAATAATAACAACAACAACAACAACGGTGACTGTAAATATCATAGAAAAAGTAAATAAGTAATATGACAAATTCAATTTAATCTGCCATAAAAAGTTTACTATTATTATTATTATTATTAATATTATTATTATTATCATTATTAATATCATCATCATCATCATCATCATTTTTTTGCGGTTTGGGCATCGACTTACCTCACTCTTCTCTCACGTCGTTCTGTTACGGAACGGGACACTGTTGGACTTGGGTGGTTGTTAGTTATTTTCTGCTTTCTGCTTTTAGTTTTTAAAGACCCCGACCCAGCAAAAAGCAACACACCGACACACACACGGCAACGGCAAACAACACAAGGGGAGGCAATATGACACACAGACAGACAGACAAAATGTTTTATTTACTGAGTTTTTTATATTTTATTTTATTTTTTTTCGAGAAACATAGTGAGCGAGTGACTCAGAAAAATGGAAGGATGTAAACAAAGGGCAGATAACTGCGATTGACTCGTGGTTGATTTTTCAACTACTGGATTTTTTCAACAACTGCACTCTGTAAAAATCGTTATATGTACACATTTCACGCTCACAAACAGGATGTAAATATGCAATTTTTAATGCAACATAATTTGTTTGAATATCATGCAAGTGTTGCTTCATCAACGGTGGACCTGTTGTTTGAAGTTATTTTGTTCATTTCCAAGCACTTTTTGACTAGTTTTCTTTCAAATTCTCAGTGTTTGTTCAACTGTTAGTATTTCAACTATAATTTAATTTATGTTAAGCCTAGACAACCCATGACCAGTTGTACTAGTGGTTCATGATCATCTTGATGCTTCTATTAAAGCCGGAGTGAAGGATTTTAATTGATTAGGATTCCCTAGTTATCGAAAATTTGGATGATTTAAAAATGACCAACAGCACGACTCCAGATCCCACAAAAGTATCACTCAATACATATATTTAATTACAAATTGGACTTTGAAAATGCTTTTTTAAAAAGTATTTTAAATGTATTACTCTAATAAAATCTCGCTGTGATGTGCCATTTTTGCTAAGTTACGGTTATTCGTAAATGAAATGAATTTCTGACGACACTGTAAGTAAATGACTTGACTGCAACACTTAACTGTATATAACAACTTATATAATATAAATCACTGCTTGTAGACTAGTTTCTAAAACTTTTAACAAAAAGGCTTAACATTATATATATATATATATATATATATATATATATATATATATATATATATATATATATATATATATATATATGATGCGTTTAACTTTTTAAATTCATTCATTGATTCATTAACGTACCTAGATCAGTTTTGTGATAACTTAAGTGTGTTGGTTTTTCAGTGTATAACAGCAATCTTTCTTTCTTTCTTTCTTTTCATATTTTTATCCATCCATTTATTTATTTCACTCTACGAATTAAGAGTTTTAATGAATTGATACTTCAGTCCAGTCCAGTCCTGTCTGTGATTCTTTCTCCGCTCCTTATATAAATCGTTACCCGCAAACCATCTATGTCAAAAGTCACCTTTCTCCGAAAACAGATTATATTACCCGTATTTCTACAATGACAACCTTCAGAACTATTTAGAGGCACTCCGTCGTGATATAATTGGTTAGTATTGAGCAAGCTAGTAACTGAGTAGTGAGTTCGATCCTCATTAGATGCCTCATACTTGTGACCTTGTTCTAAAAAAATGCTTCTCACTCGGTATAAAGACTATTATTTACGACTTTGATTCTTACTTGGTGCCTCATACTTGTGACCTTGTGCCAAACTAAGCAAAAGATAACTTTTATTATGATGGAAATGTAGTATCTGTGCAGCCTACTTGTTAGCGGAATGATGTCAAAACGCTCTAAAAGAATAAATATTTTCAATTCAATTTCTCATAATAACAGTGTGGGGTCTCTGATCGCGTTTACCTAGACCATTACTATTTCTCAAGGGAGATAACTATTAAATACCAATTATGGAACATTGATTTATTTATTTAGAAATAATTTGTATATATATATATAGAGAGAGAGAGAGAAAGAGAGAGAGAGAGATGAACTAAAAGTAAATAAGATCTCACCTTATTTTTTCATAACTAGGTTTCATATGTCATTTATTGAACAGAATTGGTTTGGTTTGGTTGGGTTTTATGACATATCAACCGTTGTAGGTTATTTAATGCCAAATCCTCTTTATACATATATATTAAATATGTATGATTTTTAAATATATTTTGCAGATATTCTTGAAAGAGCCTGAGCTCTTTCTTGCACTCAGTTAAATGATTTCAAGTATTGCTATATAACAGTCATGATTTAACATCAGTCATTTGTTTGCACATATAGTTTGTTCTATTTGACCCATAGGACCTTATCATATTTACCAACCCCTGTGCTCGGCAGGATATGACACAAGGTCAATTTTTAAGTGGAGTTTAACAGGTTTGAATTCAGAGTTTTCCTTCTCCTAGACTAGTTGCCTCACCAAGGCTGAAGAACCAAGTCCGTCCTACTATTTACCCATAGCTGGAGGGAGAATAATTGGATTCATACCTTTCCCAAGGGTATTAGTGCTATGTGAAATGCAATCAGTCTCGTCCAAGATTTGAACTCGTGTCGCCGTGTCCATTTCCTATGACGATAACTATTACACCAAGGGCATCATAGGACCTTATCAAGTGCTACTACTCCAGCTCAGAGTAGACCTGGGGGCAATGGCAATGAAGGGGAACTCCAGATTCCCAAAATCTCCAAGGCTAGAGCCTCGCTATCAGATAGTTTAATGTCATATCCTGAACACTTATCGAATAGAAAACAATCATTAGATCACACTTTATAAATAAAGTTTATTTATAAATTTCATCTTCTAGGTTTTATACTACTCTGCTGCCAGCCGAGTAGGCTGAGTGGGGCTGTAAAATACACTAACTGTATCTCTGCAGAGGGCTAAGACTCCCACCTCCAACAAGTGTCCTGGATATGACACTAAACAATTTGATGGTGAGGCTCCTGTCTTAGAGTTTTCAAGGATATGGAATACCTCTTCATTGCCATTACTCTCAAGTCCATTCTGATCTGGATTGGTTTGGTTTGGTTTGGTTTGGCTTTGTTGTTTTATGGTATTTCTAACCTTCTTAGTTGCCCAGTCAGCTGGGGTTGTAGAATACACTGACTGCACCTAAGCAAAGGGGTAAGATCCTCCCAATGAATGTCCTGGATATGACACTAAACAATCCAATGGTGAGGTTCCAGTAATGCAGGGGCTTTGGGGAATGCAGAATACCCCTTCATTGCCATCACTCCTAGTTCCACTCTGGTCTAGAATGGCAGCACCTGATAGGTTAAATAGAACTAAACTGCATACTTATGCTAAACTGAATTGTTTAAATTTGAACTGTTTGACTAAACTGAATAGCTTGAAATAGAAATGTTTTTGATAATTAAACTGTGTACTGCATACTTATGCTAAACTGAATTGTTTGAAATAGAACTGTTTTGGGCATTGAAACTGTACTTATGCTAAACTGAATTGTT
Organism: Sepioteuthis lessoniana; assembly: GCA_963585895.1. Taxonomy (NCBI): domain Eukaryota; kingdom Metazoa; phylum Mollusca; class Cephalopoda; order Myopsida; family Loliginidae; genus Sepioteuthis; species Sepioteuthis lessoniana. The sequence goes on from OY757908.1 coordinate 61,347,196, forward strand.
TAATATAGAACTGTTTCGACATTTAACTGTGTATTAACAAAATATATACTTATGCTAAACTGAATTGGTTGAATTAGAACTGTTTGACTAAGCTGAATAACTCGAAATAAAAATGTTTTTGACAATTAAACTTCACTCATGCTAAACTGAATTGTTTGAAATAGATCTGATTATTTGTATAAAAATGGATTTGGCATTAAATAACCTACAAAGGTTGATATGTCATAAAACCAAAACAGCCAACCAACCAACCTTCTTAGCTTATTTAATACCAAATCCTTCTATTCAACCCATAGCTAGGAGGATAAGAGTTGCAAGAGTTGCCAGAAGTGAATCGCACTTGTGGGTTGTTTAGCTCTGACTTTTCGGTCAAGTTCATCCCACATAAGTTCAATGGCATTCAAGTCCACTGATAGCACAGGCCAAACTTCAGTTGAAGGATGTACTGTTCCTCTTTGCTTTTAATGTACCTCTGGCATAGTTTACTAGTATAAGTAAAGTTGGCAACCGTAATCCAGGGTGACCCGAAGGCTTCTTTTTTGATAGCTATTACACCAAGGTATTAGGGGAGGGTGCTACTCCTTTCCCTGGATAGCTCCACTTTACCCTTGATCCATATCTTATAATTCTGAGTGTTAAGCAAGGAGGCATCAAGTACCATTTTTTGAGTCTTTGGTATGACTCAACCTGGAATTGAACCCAGGTCTCCCAAGCCATTGGCAAACACTCTAACCAATGCCAATGTCCGGTTACTAGTATGCTTTGAGGCATTATCTTGCATGAGTATAAATCCTTTAACCATAAACCATGTTCCAGATGGGATCACATGATGCTGCAATATGCTGTGATAACCAGTCTGATTCAATTTGCGCTTCACTGGTGCAAATCCTCAACTTTGCAATTGGCAAAAGCTCCCAACACCATAATAGAGCCTCTTTCATGCTTTATTGTTAGTGTGATACAGGAGGTTGCAGCTCTTTCGCCAACACTTTGCTGCACACAGACCCTCTGATTTGATCAAAAGATTTCGAACTTTGATTTATCAGCCCAAAGGATTTTATTCCACTGTTCTATTTTCCAATCTTTGTGCATCTTGACCCACTGGAGCTTTTTGACATTGTTTTGCTTCCTCAACCATGGTTTCTTGACAAAAATTCTACCATATAGGCTAGTTTCACACTGTTTTCTCCTCACTGTGGATGTTGACTTTTTTTTCATGACATTGGTTCAGTTATGAAGTAATGTTTGGAACAATCAGCCTTCTGTCCCATCAGCTGGTGACTCTGATGAAATTGCCCTCTGCAGAGGTAAAACAGGTAGATTCTATTGGAATTTGTTTGTAATGCTTGTTAGCTGTGAGTAAATACTCATTTGCATAAAAAGCAATGAGCTACGACTTGAGGCTAGATTATATGGAAATTGGGGCATTCCATTGTCCTCAAGTGTCTAAGTCCATTCTCTGGACAATGATTGGTTGCTGGCCCAGTGAATTGGTATATTAGTGTGTATACACTGGATTGCTTCTTAAGATGTTATGGGCTCGATATTGATTAACACCCATTTTATTTTTTGTCTGCCAGCTGAACACGTTAGTGTTGTTCTTGTTGTTTATTCTGCACATTAATGATGTGACTTCTACAGATTCTAGCAAGCAGTAATTCAACACAATTTAGTCTAATGGGAGTTCAAGCGATGGTATAATGTCACTTTTGGAAAACATTTTATTTATGCGCAGTACTCAAGAAAAAATGCCTTCAAATCAACTTTTCAAAAGATATTTGGTTATACTAAGGTCAAAGTTACTGAGGAAGACTTGTATTTAGCATGATAGATAAAAAATGTTATGATGCTTAACTTGTTTCCTCAAAAATAACACTTTCACGATGAGGAATAAAAATTTTTGAGGGTTGCCAAATACTTTTGACTAGTTGTGTATATACAAATATATATATATACTTTTGACTGGTAGGGTATACATATATATATACACACTACCAGTCAAAAGTATATATATATATATATATATATATGTATGTATATATGTCCTACTAGTGAAAAGTATATATATATATATATATATATATATATACATATGTGTATATATATGTATATATACCCTACAAGTAAAAAGTATATATATATACATATATATATACTTTTGACTCGTAGGATATATATATATATATATATATATTTGACTGCTAGGGTGTATATATATATATAAATATATATATGTCTGGTTGAGTATATATATATATATATATACTCAACCAGTCAAAAAAAAAATATATATATATACCCTTACTAGGGAAAAGTATAGATTCATACATATATATATACTTTCGACTTGTTGCATATATATATATATATTAACTAGTAGGGTATATGTACATACTTTTGACTGGTAGTCTGTGTATATATATATTATCTGTCCATTGGCAAAGTGGTTAGAGCGTTTGCTAATGGTCCTGGAACTCAAGGTTAAACCTCAGCTCAAGTCATACCAAAGACTCAAAAAATGGTACTTGAAGATTCTTTACTTAACACACAGCCTTATAAGGTATAGATCAAGGGTAAGTGAAGCAGTTCAGGAAAAGGATTAGTGCTCTCCCCTACACCCCGGTGTAGTAGCTATTGAAAACGCATTTTTCAGGTCACCCTCAACTATGGTCAGCCAATTTACTACTTATATATATATATATAAAACAGGATTTGGCATTAAATAACCTACATGAGTTGATATGCCCTGAAATTTAACTAATCGACTAACCAACTTGTTATAATCCCATGTATGGGTCAAGTAAAAATATCTAATCATTTTCTATGCTTGAAACCATTTAAGTGTGTGCAAATGAATGAATAATGTTGAATGAATTATTAGTGTAAAATAGCAAAACTTGAAACCATTAAATTGTGAGCCAACAAATGAGTTCTGGATCATTTTAAAATAATACCTTCATAGTATTTGATTTCAAATCATACAGGGTGTCTCAATATACATGAGACCCATGTGACTGCTAATAGCTCTACTAATAATAATGTTGTGTTCTTTTTTGTTTCAGATTTGAAAATAGTATACTGTAATAACTATTAATCCTCAGTCATAATGCTTTGGACAAGAGAGGAAAAAATATTTTGCATCACTACTTATTTCGAGACAAAATCATTCAAATATGTCTCAAAATTGATGCAACCCATTAATATGATAATAATTTATTACTGAGACAAGAAACTCAATAAAAGATTGTATATCATAAAAGCTGATATAATAACAATAAAAAAAACATTGGTTTCATGTCTCTAGCTCAAAGGATGCATTATTTACAGGACATGTTCCAAATGACTGCCATTGCACTTGTCTCAGTAATAAATCATTATCATATCAATGACTTTGAGACACCCTGTATATCTAATATATGTATAAACAGGATTTGTGATTAAATTACCCACAAGGGTTGATATACCATAAAACACAACTAACCAACTAACCAACCTAGCTTGGCTGGCCAACTTTTGAACATTCTGATTTATCAAACATGCTTTAAAACATTGTATATGTGCCTTTTATCATTTCTGGAATGATATTTAAACTTCCACATTGAAAGTAGTCAATTTAACTCTCACTAAAGAAACCATTTCTATAGACAAGCAGATGTTAAGAGTACCCACAACTCTTAACATCTCCACATCTAAATGATTATAAAAATATAACACTCAGAGTAACAGGAGAGATGCATGGAACTAGAACTACTCCTTAGCAAAGATTGGTTAGTTTTGGTTTCTTTGTTTAATGGCATATCAACCTTTGTTGGTTATTTAATGCCAATGCTATCCTTGCAGAAGGAAACTAGTGGTTCTTGTTAACCTACTGCTGAGAAGATAAAAAGGTTCATACCTTTCCCAAGAGTATTAGTCCAAAAGTGAACATAACAGCAAGACTAGAATTTGAACTCGCTCACTACAAAGTAGCTGTCCAGTACATTAGCTATTACTCCACAGGGACTCCTCACTATATATATATATATATATATATATATATATATATATATATATTGTCATCCACAGACAGACTGTTTCCTTGTATCACAACTCCTCAGTGTGGCTAGACACGTAGGACGCTTGAAGCTGGGATCGAAACCTGCCCATCTTTATGTTAGACTTAGTATCATACTGCTCAGCCAGCAAGCAAACCACGTCAGCTCAGGAATTATAAGGCATTATGTAGTAGTTTTCGTTTGTTTACATTTTTGCCTTACCGGATACCAGATTGCTCAATTCATTCGAAGAGCTTTGCATTATGTGAGTGGCTGCTGTAAATTCCTTTGCCAGAGTGCTCAACCACCGTGGGGGAGCGTATATATTGTCATCCACAGACAACTCTTCAGTGTGGCTCAACATGTGAGACTCTTCAAGCTGGGATTGAAACCCGCCTAATTTTATGTCAGGCTGATGACATACCCCTAAGCCAAACCTGTTGATCAATGCTAGCTCAGGAATTAATGCATATATATCAAGTTTCATTCGTTTACATTTTATGCTTCGTTAGAAGAGCTTTGCATTCCGTGAGTGACAATGGTTATATTCCTTTGCTAGAGTGCTCACCCACCCCAAGAGGATAGAGAGTGTATATATATATATATATATATATATATATATGCTGACTAGAAAATCTGCTGCCTAAATATATATATATATATATATATATAGGCAGCAGATTTTCTAGTTGGTATATTTTATTAAAAGTGACTATCAAGGATTTAGTGTTTAGCTTTTTATTCAGTTTTCTCTTTTTGGCAAACAAGATGTTGCAACTGTGGTTGTAGGCAGTTTAAGAACTGTCCAAAGTCTCTGTTAGTGTAATCCGACAATGATTACTTTAAAAAAAACCTTTGGTTATTTTCAAGGACATTCTGGTAAAATGTTGTGGATATGCACATCTGCACTGTAAATGCATTAAAAGCCCAATAATAACAGAGGTGCTTGTAGTGCAATGGTTATCAACATTGGAAATGGAACAGGACAAGGCTATTTGTGCATAGTGCTGATACCCTTGGAAAAGGCATGAATCCAACTATTCCCCTCTCCAATTATGAACCTTGTGTCACATCCTGCCCATGATGTAGGGGTTTGTATAAATACCTACTTTAAAGTCGCAAATATCAGGATGTTATTAAAAAAGGGATCCTTTCTTGGATACCAGGCTTCCTGATTGAACAATTGACTGGTTTTAGCAGTATTTCAATGTGTCTTGGGTTATTTTATGCTCAGAGGTTAGGAAATCATGTTCATTGTACATTCATTTTTACATATAGTTGTTCCTTAAGATGTTTTTTTTTTGCACAGGGTCCTATCAAATATGAATAATTTTTAAACAGATCTATTTGATCCATAGATGCCCTTGATATGAGATTCATACCAAGGGCATCCCTTCTTTTTTTTTTGTGGGTGGGTCTTACCCCTCTGCAGGGGATGCAGTCAGCATATTCTAAGCCCTGCCAACTGGGCATGAGGCTTTTTGAGTAAAGTGGATTTTTTTTTTTAATTACTACGCAACCTGACCAATTCTACACTAACCTAAGGGATACACAACAATTCAATGAAAAATATTCTATTTGATTACTCAAAAATGTAAATAGTTGAAGCCAGGATTTAAAATCTTAATGCTAATTACATTTTTTATACCATCTTAGATTTCCTGTACTTGTGACCCGTACTAGTTCCCCTGTATAAATGATTATGAAGTTAATTTGTTTGTAGGACCCTTACTATTTACAATATCAAATTGGTAAAATTTTACATAGCATTTGATAAATTTGACAAGTTCGGTTTATTAGCTGAAAACCTACCCTATATCCTGAAATTAAAGCACCAAACTATGTTTTTTAATGAGGACTTATAAGTGAATAAATATCATTGATAGGTTAATGCTTATGTCTCTTTAGTGGTCATTGCCCATTGTAAGAATGTAAACACAACACAATTTCTTTTTTATCAAATCTTGACTTTCCTGAAAAAGTCATAAGAAAAAAATCATTTGTTTTCTGGTTTAAAAATTTTCATCTGATTCTTTATTTTGTATGATTAAACAAAAAATTAAGATTCAGTTTAGCTAACTGTAGGATAACAATAACACATAGCTCCGTAAAGCGTCCAACTGGCAGACAAAATAAAGCAGGTCGTAGCTCAGTGCCATCCTCCTTACAATGCTAAACTGAAGCTGGTTATATAATAAAATACTTTCACTCACTTCCAAGTAGCCAATGACGATCTATGCAATGGAATAGTCCACTTGTGCACAATGGGATGCCCCAAGGCACCATAAATAGTTCCCATTCCTCAATCGGGATAGAGTTTCCTGTCTTCACGACTGATCGCTCTTTGCTAAGCAACTAATTACTCTTGACTATCGCAACTAATTGCCCTACGCAACCTGACCAATTCTACACTAACCTAAGGGATACACAACAAACATCTGGCTTTACATTGTTAATCCATCCCTTTACTTAAAACTTCAAAAGTTTTAGAATATGGTAACTGAAAAGTAAGATTTTCCCCACCAATAAAGTTGTGTCCTGGGTAGGACACTAAACTGCATCTGATGGTGAGGCTCCAGTTCTGGAGATCTGGGGAGTGGGAAGTACTCCTTCATTGGTATTACTCCTTGGACCATGCGCTAAAAACACTTCTTTAGAAACTACATAAAAAATGTAAATATGAACAAGCAATGAAGGTGATTCCCTAACCTCTAAGCATTAAATAACCTTAGGCAGGTTGACATGCCATTAAAAAAAAAGAAAAAAGAAAAGAAAAATAATGATACAAACAAATTAGTTTAGATATACAAGTGCATGAATTTTTCAAAATAAACTCTGAAAACAAGAAAAAAATCAATTTTGATATTTATCCTAATCTCTTGTGATTTTTAATCTCAGGTCCTAAACAGCTGCATTCTGATAAATATCTTTAGAAATCTACTGTCAATTCTATTTGTATGGAATTAACATTTATTCTATATATGATGTATTCTCAAACAAATTATATCCAAGTTATACCTGGTCTGTCTAGAAAGTCATGACGCTTTGCATTCTCAAACAAATAATATACAAGTTATACCAGGTCTGTCTAGAAGGTCACGACACTTTGCATTCTTGATCAAATGATATACAAGTTATACCAGGTCTGTCTAGAAAATCATGACACTGCATTCTTGATCAAATGATATACAAGTTATACCAGGTCTGTCTAGAAGGTCACGACACTTTGCATTCTTGATCAAATGATATACAAGTTATACCAGGTCTGTCTAGAAAGTCATGACGCTTTGCATTCTCAAACAAATAATATACAAGTTATACCAGGTCTGTCTAGAAGGTCACGACACTTTGCATTCTTGATCAAATGATATACAAGTTATACCAGGTCTGTCTAGAAAGTCATGACACTTTGCATTCTTGATCAAAGGATATACAAGTTATACCAGGTCTGTTTAGAAAGTCATGGGATATTTTTCAAATTAGCAACCCTCATTAAAAATCAACTGATCAGTGTTGACTTTGAACATGTGAAGAAAAACATTCAGTTAATGTTTGCCTTTCAGAATTGACATTTAACTGAGTATTCTTGGTGATGTTTTGTTTGGTTTAGATTGGTTTATTTGTTTAATGGCATATCAACACTTTATGGGTTATCCGATGCCCAAATTTAATTTATTTGTAAACATCTGATTAAAACCATAGCGATAATTTCAATGTTCCATTACATTTTTGAAAACTGAACTTTTTCAATTGTCTAATCAATTGTTTGCACAAGGTAGAAAGTATTCCTATCTTATACAAATATGGCCCAGTTGGCTGGGGCTGCTGAATGCACCAACTGCATCTCTGCTGAGGCTAAGACTCCTTCAATGAATATCCTGGATATGACACTAAATAATCTGATGGTAGGGCTTCAGTAATGCTGGAGCTTTGGAGAATGTGAAGTACCCCTTTATTGCTATCACTCCCAGGTCCACTCTGGCCTGTAGTGGTAGGACTTGTTAGGGTCCTATCTATGGATTAAATAGAACTAAACAGTGTACTCATGCTAAACTAAATTGTTTGAAATAGAACTGTTTTTGGATTTTAAATTGTGTATTTTTGTTAAACTGAATTGTTTGAAATAGAACTGTTTATATGTATAAAAATGGATTTGGCTTTAAATAACCTACAATGGTTGATATACTATCAAACCAAACAAAACCAAACTTATATAAATAATTTGCATACAATCGTATTATTTCAAGTATTATCATCTAATACTGATAATTCAAATAAAATTATATGGTTTCAAGTAACTATTCCTATTTATTGCTGAAGGTTAAGTTTGGTTTATTTGCTTATCAGCATATCAACTCCTTATGGGTTATTTAATGTTAAAATGTCATTCATTTGTAAATGTTTGATTACAGTCTAAACTATTTATATTTTCAATGTTCCATTGTAATCAATTTATAATCACACTTTTTCATCTAACTATAATAATAATTATTTGTTTTCACAGTTACTTGATGTCAAGTATTCCTATCTAATACAAATAATTCATACACAATCATATGATTTAAAGTAAGTATCCTGAGTTGATGATGATGATCATTTGTTTGCACACTGTTACATGGTTCCAAGTATTCCTAACACCAATAATGTGCAAGCAATTATATGGTTTCAATTATTTTACTTCCGGCAAATTTTTCACACCTGCAGATACTGGTTGTTTTGCCTGGAGTTTAAGTGACAGCAAGTCTCTTCAGCTCTCCGGGACTTTCCTAAGTATTCTTGCCAATCTCAACAGAGCTGTGGTTTGGATAGACTCAGTTCTTCCTCAGATTTCTAGTTCCTTCGTTCTCTTTTCTAGATTGTTGGGTATTGTTTTGAGTGCTCCAACAATAATTGGTATTACTGTCACCTTCATATTCCACATCTTCTTTAGCTGTCTGGCAAGGTCCAAGTATTCATCTCGTTTTCGCTTTTCTTTTTATTTACTCTGTTCTCTGTTGGACCAGCAAAGTTCACAAGTTGATGTGCAATTTTTCTTGTTTATTACAACTAGGTCTGGCCACTCAGTCAGCTAGACCTGTAAAATATGCCAACTGCATCTCTGCAGAAGAGTAAGACTCCTTCCTAACAAGTGTCTTTGATATGACACTTAACTGCATCTGATGGTAAGGCATCAATCCTGAAGATTTGGGAAATGTGGAATACTCCTTCATGGTCATTTTTCCTAAGCCCACTCTGACCCAGAGTGGTAGTACCCATTAAGATCCCACCTAGAGGTCAAATGGAACAGTTTAACCAATTAACCGCATGCAAACAAATGATATTAAATTGAATTATTAATGTTAGATGACAATACTTGAAACCATTTAACTATGTGCAAACAAATAATTACTACTAAATAGAATTATTAATGTTACATAGCAATAGTTGAAACCATTTAACAGTGTGCAAACAAATAAATAATACTAAGTAAAATTGTTCATGTTACATAGCAATACTTGAAATGATTTAACAATGTGCAAACAAATAATTATTTCTAAATAGAATCATTTGTGTTAGATAGCAATACTTGAAACTATTAAATTGTGTGCAAAAAATAATTACTACTAAATTGAATTATTAATGTTACATAGCAATACTTGAAACCATTTAACTGCATGCAAAGAAATGAGCTCTGGCTCATTTAAGAATGTTACCTACAAACTATTTGTTTACAAATCATATATATTTAATACATGTATAAACAGGATTTGGCATTAGGTAGCCTACAGCTTTTTTTTGTTTGTGATTTATGGTATATTAACCTTTGTAGGTTATTTAATGCCAAATCCATTTTTATACAAATGAACAGTTCTATTTCAAACAATTTAGTTTAGCATAAGTACACAATTTAATTATCAAAAACATTTCTACTTCAAGCTATTCAATTTAGTCAAACAGCTCTAATTCAAACAATTTACTTTAGTATAAGTATAGTTTTTGTTTAAACATAGTTAAATGTCAAAACAGCTCTATTTGGAACAATTCAGTTTAGCATAAGTACAGTTTCAATGTCAAAAACAGTTCTATTTCAAACAATTCAGTTTAGCATAAGTACACAGTTTAAATATCAAAACAGTTCTATTTCAAGTAATTCAGTTTAGCATAAGTACACAGTTAAAGTCTATTTGACCCATTGATGGGACCCTATCAGGTGCTACACTCTGGGTGATTGTTTAGAGTCATAAATTGGACACTCGTTGGGGGTGTTCTTACCCCATTGCAGAGAAACAGTTGGTGTATTCTACAGCCCCAGCTGACTGAGCAACCTACAGATTTTGATATGCTACACTACTAACCAACCAACCAACCAACCTTCCTAGGTTTGGTCATCTGGTCAAGATGGGATAATTCGTTTTGATCTCAAAGTGCCAGAGAATTTTGTGGGTTTTATTTTGTACAACAGTTTTTGGTTTTCACTTATACCATTTGTCTGTATATTCAAATTGTAGTCTCTTGCATAATTCCCAATGATCACCTTCCTTATCCTGCTCTTATGCTCTTGTATTGTGCCAGCTTTGCTGCATTTACTTATTATATGAGTTACTGTTTTCTCTCTCTCTCTCTCTCTCTCTCTCTCTCTCTCTACATAGTCTACACTTGCTTCTCTCTGGTATTCTATCTATTCTAGCCTTTACTTAGTTTGTTCATATGACTTTATTTTGGGCTCCCATTGATATAGTGGGTAGGGTGTTTGCTAATGGTCCAGGAAACCAGGGTTCAATCCCCAGTCATGTCATACCAAGGACTCAAAAAATAGTACTTATTGCTTCCTTCTATAACACAGCATTATAAGGTAAGTAGAACAATCCAGGGAAAGGAGTAGCACCCTCCTCTACACCTCGGTATAGTAGCTATTGAAAAGGGAGCTTTCAGGTCGCCCTCGACTACAGTCGCCAATTTCCTTATTACCATAAATTGCAGCTTTCAAGTTGATCTGGTATGTAAATTGACCTCAAAATTTTTAGCTCTAAATTCTGGGTTAGACCTATACTTACAGTATAGAATAGAATTATTAGAGTTATATAACAATACTTGAAACTATTTAACTGTGTGCAAATAGCAATACTTAATTGTGTGCAAACCAATTAGCTCTAACTCATTTAAAAATAAGATTACCAGCAAATTATTCATTTAGAAACTATATATATATATATATTAGTTTTTATATATATTTAATAGCATGGATGCTTATCTGTGACCAAAGGTTTCATGCTGTCTTATTATGACAATCATCAGACAGAGAAAGAAAGATATTTGAGAAATCAAAAAATACAGTTAGGCAAATGTTTACATTGAGATTTGTGTGACTCTTTTTGGGGGTATGTGTATGTGCGTGTTAAATTTGCGTAGTACCGTTTGTGTTAGTATTGGAGATTGTTATTGGAGATTGTTAGTGTGTGTGTATATGATGATACATGCATCATGCAGCAGAATTGAAGTTGTCTACTGGATATAGCTGTGGCGAAATGTAGCAAAGTTCTCAGTAGACAAAATCTGACGGAATAATTTTTTTATGTAATCGTGTGTGTAGTGATGATTTTAACTAAGGAATGAATTATCATCATTATTGCATTATAAAGAAAATAGACTTTTGATTTGTAAGCATAATAGGCAAAAATGTATGGTACGTCTGGAAGGTAAGAATAAGTGAGGTGGTGATATATTATGGAGTATTGTGCAATATTAGTATTTTATGCTATTTTGTGTTAGATTACAATAATAATTTGTACTAGCTGTTTATGTTGTGTTAATGTTATATTACTGTGATGGTGCCATTAAATATTTATTCCAGGACGGGAGTTTATTTTTCGCACATGTGAAGTCAGGGCAGTCTGGCACTTGATCCCTCGCAGAATAAGTCCTAGTTAAGAGTCCTTTCTCGGGTATATGGGAACTGGCAGATAATTTGGGGGTTAATTTGGGCTAGACTGACCGCCGTTGGCAAGGAGTTTCCATTTTTCACGTAACACACACACACACCAGTCCACTACCTCTTCCTACCTCTAGGATAATGGAAGATATGAGCCTCTAGGTTTAGATATAATATTATTATTTATCGTCGTCGACAATTCCAATTTCCTGTGTAATATTTTTAAAAGTGAATAGGACATTTAGCGAGAATAAATTGAAGCGAATGAAGCTGAAAAGGAACATGCTATAGACAACTTGATAGGCAGACAACACAATGAATAAATTTTGACATGAGGAGAGATATAAAATATAACAAGGTTTTTAATACATGCAGACACACATATTTAACGTGTCGGCTATATTATCAGCAGATAATATCAAATATACAAATGTCTTTCTTCCTTATTCTTTTCTTTCTTCCTTCTTTAAATTGAGAGAGAGAGAGTATGTAATTGCTATACTTAGGAAGGGTGGAGGGAGAAAACGGCTTTAAGGTTTACTTAGCTTTTCGACGACTGGTTTCTTCTGAGAGTATTTTCTTTAACGGGCTAGCGGGATTCTATGGAGCTTGGCTCGAAGGCGTCTGCTATCTCTTGTCCAGGAGCTTTATTTCGCTTCTTCACCCGGAGTTTTGGCCACAGTGTCAACACATCTTGTCACACCAGCTGCTGTCCTAAAACTGAATTCTTTTTTTCCTATTTCCGCTGACGAAAAGGGTGCTACTTCTGTTTTTAGGGTTCTGGCCAATCATTCGGCCTCTTTCTCCTTCCTTCACCCTGTCAGGCGATTTCCTTCGGGCTACTATACTGACCTTGGTATATCCCCTGTTGGCTTTCATTCTGACCTGGATTTGTTACTTCGGCTGCGAGAAATTGACCTACAGTCCTTATTCCTTTTTTAACAGTCAATCTTTTGCGGTCTGTTAATTCAAACACAGAGGAGTAGGGGAAACTTCTTATTTCTCTCCTCTCAGTGGTAGACCACGTGACATTACATATATTTTATTGAAATCTATGAATACATGTACGTAAGGAATATAATATATTAAGACCTTGCAATAAGCGTTTGTATTAGCTATGTCGTGTTAATGTTTGTTTGGGGGAGGGGGTTACATATGTATTCACACGTGTGTGTAGTGATGATTTTAACTAAGGAACAAATCATCATCATTATTGCATTACAAAGAAAATAAACTTTTAATTTGTAAGCATCATCATCATCATCATCATGTCGAGCCACTAGCACGGATATCCCTGACCCTCTCTCACCACTTCTCCCTATCATTCATCACCTCTGGCAGGTCTTCAGGGCTACATCTTGTATCCTCACATAGCTGCTGTATGTATGTTCGAGCTGGTTGTCCTGCTTTTGCTTGGCCATATGTGGGGGTCCATAGGTGTACATCACTTATGAGCTCGTCCTTGCTTCTCCAGCAGTGTCCTGCAAGTCTGGTTCATCTAGCTTGGATAGTTTTCGTGATGGGAAGCAGGTGGCCATATAGTTGGTGCCTTGTGGGGTGTTGCCGCCAGGACTTAAGAAGCAGAAGGTACCCCGCAAAAACAATTACCGACGCCGACTACGCCGATGACATAGCCTTACTGGTGAATACACCTAACCAAGCCGAAACACTACTGCATAGTTTTGATCGAGCTGCCGCAGACATTGTCCTCCATGTCAATGCACACAAAACTGAATATATGTGCTATAATCAAACAGGCGACATTTCCACACTAGATGGAACCTCTCTGAAACTGGTAGACTGATTCACCTACCTAGGAACCAGGGTCTCATCAACCGAAAAAGACATCGACATGCGGCTAATGAAAGCATGGACAGCTATTGATAGGCTTTTGATCATATGGAAATCAGACCTGACCGATAAAATGAAATGCAGTTTCTTCCAGGCAGTGGTTGTGTCAGTACTGCTATATGGATGCACTACTTGGACGCTAACTAAATGGCTGGAAAAGAAGCTAGACAGCAATTACACAAGAATGTTGCGAGCAATCTTTTGTAAGCATAATAGGCAAAAATGTAAGATGGGTCTAAAACATAAGAATGAGTGAGGTTGGATTGTATCATGAAATATTATGCAATATTAGTATTTTATGTTGGAATGTGTTTTGTGTTAGATTGTGATGATAATTTATATTAGCTGTCTATGTTGTGTTAATGTTATATTATGTATATGCTATTGTAATCTATGATAGCATGTACATAAAAAATATGGTGAATATATTGTATTAAGGTGTTGCAATAATTGTTTGCATTGGCTATGTCATTGTGTGTGTAGTGATTATTTTAACTTAAGAGCAAATTATAATCATCATTGCATTATCAAGAAAATGAATTTTTGGATTTGACGTGTAAGTATGACAGATGAAAATGTATGCCAGATCTGGAATGAAAGGATAATAGGTGAGAAGGGAAGATCATAGTGTAGAGACAAATTATATCATATTGTAATATATTATAGGGTATTATGTAATACTAGTATTATGGTGGGTTATTTTCTGTATTAGGTTACAATGAATTTGTATTAGCTATGTTATGTTAATGATACATGACGAATATGTTATTGTAATCTATGATAGTATGTATGTAAGGGATATGGTAAATATTCTGTGTGAAGGTGTGTTTCTAACATTCATGAAAACATAGCTAAAATTATGTCAACCGGGGGAAAGGGGCTTGGAGATGGATAAAGATTTAATGGAGGAAACTGGTACTTATAGTGCATTGGGTGTGTTGTTTAATGGAGAAAAGTGGTACTTATGGTACATCAGATGTATTGTGAGGTTATTCATGAAGGGGTGTGGAGGATTTTTAGTAATGGAGGTGGTATAGGTATGGTTGGTGGGTTATGTGTATGGGTTGAAATGTGAAATTAGGTGTTTGTTCTCATGACGGCATTTGGATAGAATTTCTGATTTTTTGTTTAGTAGGGTGTTTTGTGATGGGTGAGTAATGATTGCTAATTTCTCATGGAGGCAAAGAAGGCATTTTTTTGTCTTGATGTAGGTGGGTGCTAGTTTTAGTATTTCCCAGGTGATGGTAGGTGAGATGTTTATGTCCTTTCAGTGCCAGATGTGTGTTGATAAAGAAGTGTTAGTTGAGTAATTTCTGTTGGAAAAGGAAAGTTTGTTGTTATATATTCTTTGTTTTATGGTACCCTCTGTTGCACCTATGCACTGCTTGACTGAGTTGTTGGTTTTTACAGTGGTTCTGTGCACTATGTTTTTTGTTGGCAGTTTCCTTGTAGAGGGCATGTTTCTTTATCCCTACAGTTGCATTGTTTGTTGGGGTATATGTTGCTGTGAAGGTTTTCAATTTTTTGTTGTGGCTTTTTATTGAGATATGTTACTTGTACACCTGTAGCAGACTTTTACATTGTTTCTGCTGAAAATTTTACCTAGGCACTATGATTGGGGAGGTGTTTGCATATTAGATTTAGGAAATTCTTATCAATATTTGATGCTATTCATTTGTTGTAAGGTGAGATGAACCAAATTATATTTCTATTTCTGTGTTTTGGTTTGCTTTTTGGAGGTGTGTATTCTAGTGTTTGTTTATAACCACTATTTTTTAATATGTTATCATATATGTGTTTGTTTTTGATGAAAATGTCAATGCTGGAAGAATTATAGTCTGCAGCTAATTGATTTGGGTATTTGATGATTAAGGGTGGGTGATTTGAAGAAGTGTGTATATAAATGGGTGTATCATTCTCTTTTTTATAAGGTTTAAATGTACCTTTTTTTAAGTTTAGTGTTAAATCTAAGAAATTTACTATTTTTAGGTTTGTGTTTGTGGTGATTCTAAATCCCAGCAATTTTAGTGTTGGATATCCTTTTCCTGTAGCTATTGAATTTTGGTCCATTTTGGTTTCTAATGATGATTAGACCGTCATTTCTGTATAGCCCCATATCAGTGTTTTTGATTGTTTGATACTTGAGAAAGTATCGGGGTACTGATAGCTCCACCTGTCAAAGCTACCCATGGTTACATCGAACAACTGGTTGTTAAGTTTTTTATCCATGGTTTGTTGTCATGGAAGAGGAGTGATTTGTGGCAGTGCTTGATGATTCTGATATCCTCTCGTGAGACGAGCACATGCTTGGCTGCTAATTCTAGAGCTCTGTCAAGCATGTATTCGGTGATGGAGGTGTAGTAGTCTGTAATGTTGAATTCGATGAAGGTTGTATTGTTTTTGTTGGTTATTGCAGTGAACCAGTTACTGATGCCTTGGTGTTCTTCCACTGGTTGAGCTGTAGTTTTTCTTTGAGTTGCATATTTATATTATCCAGTATATGTTTGCTAATTTTTCTGATTTCAGATTTTGTGCGGTTAATTAATTGAATATCATGGTTTGGTTTTGTAATTTGGTTTATGATCTTTAATTGTAATAAAGGCTGACTGTTCGGCTATACAGTTTATGTTGAGGTCATTTCTTTGGTTTCCTTGTTTATGTTATTCATTGGCATTTCAGGTGCTTTTTTGTATGCATGTGTTACGTTGTTTGTTGTCAGATTTTTGTAATTTGTGAAACTTGTAGAATATAAATTCATTGTTTTGTCTGTGAATATGATTATGGTTTTTGAGTTGTATATTCTTTTAGTGTAATTATGATTTTTTTCTGAAAATTGTCCAGGTGTTTTGTGATCTTTCTTTCTCTGACTGATGATTGTTGTAATAAGATGGCATGAAACTTTTGACCACAGATAAGCATCCATGCTATCAAATATATATAAAAACTAATATATATTTATTTATTATTATTATATAATAGCTCTATCACAGATATTGAGCACTCTCCAAATTATACCCCATTTGGTCTGCCACAAACCCATAAAGTAAGATAGTGACCACCATACACTGTTATGATATATATCTATATACACTGTTACAATATATATATATATATATATATAACTCTTTAACTGTGTGCAAACAAATGACTGGCTTTGAATTAAATAATGAGTATTACATAGCAATACTTGAAACCAATCAACTGTGTGTGAACAATTGATTAATACTAATTAGGATTATTCATCTTAGATCAGAATACTTGAAACTATTTAACTGTGTGCAAACAAATGAGCTCTGGCTTATTGAAAATGTTATCTATAAAGTATTTTTTAACAAATCATATATTTGATATAGATGTATAAACAGGATTTAGCATTAAATAACTTACAAGGCTTGATAAGCCATTTGATATAGATGTATAAACAGAATTTAGCATTAAGTAACCTACAAGGGTTGATAGGCCATTTGATATAGATGTATAAACAGGATTTAGCATTAAATAACCTACAAGGGTTGATAGGCCATAAAACTCAGCCAACCAAATCAAACTTTTTGTTCAAGTAATTATATAGTTTCAAGTTATTAATGATAATAATCCTTTTGTTGGCAGCCTAGTCAGCTGGGGCTGTAGAAAACACTGACTACATTTTTGAAAATGGGTAAGACCCCCTCCCCAACAAGTGTCCGGGATAGGACATTAATCCATCTGATAGTGAGGCTCCAGTCCTAGAACTTTAGGGAATGTGTAGTACTCCTTTATTACCATTACTCCCAGGCCCACTCTGACCCAGAGTAGTAGTAGTACATGTCAGGGTCTCATCTATGAGTCAAATATAACTATTTAATCTTTTACTCTACTTGAAACCATTTAACTGTGTGTAAACAAATGAATAATGTTGACTAGAATTATTAGTGTTGAATAGCAATACTTGAATTTATTTGATTGTGAGCAAATAGAAATATAATGCTATAACGATACTTGAAACAATTTAACTGTGTGTAAATAAATGATAGTATTAAATTAGATAGGAATACTTGATAAATTGAATTGGTAATGTTGAATTGTAATACTTGAAACCATTCAACTATGAACAACTTGCGTTAAATAGCAGTACTTGAAACTATTTAACTGTGTCCAAATCAGTGAAATCTGGCTCATTTAGAAATAATGTTACCCACAAACTATACATTTACAAATCATATGCATATATATATATATATGTATATATATATATATATGAAGAAAATAGAAAAAATAAATCATGCTATTACATTCACTTTCGGGCAAATACCCTTGGGAAAGGTATGAACCTCCTTATCCTCCCAGCTATGGGTTAAATAGTACAACTATTGTTCTTTTAGGAGAATGGCTTTGGCATTAAATAACCTAAAAAGAGTTGATATGCCATTAAACAAAGAAACCAAACCTAGAAAAAATAAAGTAATCCAAAAGTGATGAATTTATTATAATGAAAAGTCCATGTTAATACATTTTAGTTTTAGTAAGCCTTAATCAGGAACTTAAGATGTTGAAAAAAGTGTTTCTAAAACAACAATGTTTTAATAAACTAAAATAACAGGAAAATCATATAACCATTCAATCATTCAATTGGTGTTTTTTTAAGAAACTATCACATGATTGGCATTTACTAAAACAGAAATGTTTAACATTGACTTTCCATTATAATAAATTCATCACTTTTGGGTTACTTTGTTTTTCTATTTTCTTCATACTGTCGGATTTATTTCCATTATTTACTTCCATATATATATGTGTGTGTGTGTGTGTGTGTGTGTGTGTGTATATATAATTTTGGCATTATCTACTTCTATATATATGTACTATATATATATATAAATTATTGTATATATATATATATATATATATATATATATATATATATATATATATATTATAGATATATGAATTATTATATATAAATTACTCATATATATATATATACATTATATATATCGATTATAATATATTAATTACCTTATATATAATATATAGTTGGCGACCATAGTCGAGGGTGACCCGAAGGCGCCCTTTTCGATAGCTTACTACACCAATGTGTAGGGGAGGGCGCTACTCCTTTCCCTGGATTACTCCACTTTACCCTTGATCCGTACCTTATAATGCTGAGTGTTAAGCAAGAAGGCATCAAGTACCATTTTTTTGAGTCTTTGGTATGACTTGACCTGGGAACGAACCCAGGTCTCCCGGGCTATTGGCGAACACTCCATCCGCTAGGCCATAAATACATTATATATATATATAGAGAGAGATTATATATATATATATATATATATATATATATATATATATATATATATATATAAATTATCATATATATATATATATATATATAACCATATATATAAATTATTTATATATAAATTACCATATATATATATATATATATATATATATATAACCATATATATAAATTATTTATATATAAATTACCATATATATATATATATATATATATATATATATATATATGCAAATTGAATATATATATAAACACAATTTGTCATTAAATAATTACAAGGGTTGATCTGCCATAAAATACTACTCACCAGCCTTTGTAAGCAATAATAGTTTCAAGTAACTATTCTTAATACAAATAATTCATACTTACTGATATATTTTCAAATAACTATTCCTATTTAACAATAACACTATGCAACAAAATTTTTACTTGTTCTTATTCTTGAGCTGAAAATATTCTTTTCTAATTGCTTATTGCTAAATAGAAAAGATCTTTTTTCCTCTTCAAATTTTGCTTTTGTGACCAAGGATTGTATAATGAAAATATGATGGGAGACTATATTTAGGAGCTGATATGTGAATATCACAATCACAAATTTAAAAGATTACTCCACCTGGTCAGCTGGGGCTGTAGAATAGGCCAATTGCACTTCTGCAAAGGGGTAAGATCCCCTCCCCACTAATGAGTGTCCAGTCTATGACTCGAAACAATATGATGGTGTGACTCCAGTCCTGGAGCTTTGGGGATGTGGAGTACTCCTTCACTGCTATTATGTCCAGGTCGACACTGACCCTGAGTGGTAGTACCTGTTAGGTTACCAACTATGAGTCAAATAAAACATTTCTGAAATAGCAATACTTGAAACCATTTATTTATGTGCAAAAATATTATTAATATTAAATAGAATTATTAAAATCTGATAACCATTTAACGGTATGCAAGGAAATTATTAATATTTAATAGAATTAATAATAGCAAATACTAATACTTGAAACCATTTAACTGTGTACAAACAAATGAACTCTAAATCATTTGAAAATAAAGTTACCGATGAACTACTATTTGCTTACAAATCATATATATATATATATATATATATATATATATATATATATATATATATATATATACTTAAACAGAATTTGGCATTAAATAATCCACAAGAGTTAATATACCATAAAACACAACCAAACCAAACCAAACCAAACTGTAAACAAATGATTAATATTAGATAGAATTATTAGTTTTAGATAGCAATACTGGAAACTATTTAACACATTTAACAGTGTGCTAACTAATGAGCTCTGGCTTGTTTAAAAATAATATTGCCTAAAAACTATATATATATATATATATATATATATATATGTATATATATATATCATTAATACTAATTAAAACTCAAAAGAAGTTAACCCATCATAAATTCATTTTAACAATCTGTTAGTATGGATTATGAGTTTTTTTTAGATATTTTTAATGTATTAATAGCCATGCATTGAGCACTCTGTTTTAATATATTAATAATTATATATTCCTTATATGAAATGTTCCATATAAGTCTATTTTGAAATTAATTTATGTGAATAATATATATATATATATATATATATATATATATATATATATATATATATATATATATATGATTTAACATTAAATAACCCACTAGGGTTAATATGCCATAAAATACAAAAAAACAAATCAAACTAAACCAAAACATTACTTACTTTTAAAAATTGTAATTTATTCCTATATTAGTTTAGAATAAATGTATGTACATTTTGATTCATGAGTCGTTTTATTCAGACCTTATATAAATGAAAATGTGCAAATTTTCTTGTTTGTACAAAGAAAATAGGTTTAATTTCTAAATTTCAGTATCCTGAACTGAAAAGCAAAGATTGAAAAAAATAATTGCAGTTTTCTATACTTTTATATCATAAGCAATTAAGAAATAATACATACTATTCAGGAACAGAATTACATAGTGTAATAATCATTTGTTTGTACACAGTTATTTGGTTTCAAGTATTCCTATCTCATACCAATAATTTGCAAACAATTATATGATTTCAAGTATTTCAAGTAATTATATGATTTCAAGTCACTAATCATATTAATCTTTTATAAATAATAATAGCTTCAAGTAATTATACTTAATAGAAATAATTTGTAGTTATATTGTTTCAAGTATTCCTATCTAATAACAGATCTATTTGACCCATTGATGGAACCTAACAGTTACTACCAGTCTGGATCATGTTGGTTTTGTTTGTTTTTTTAACAGCATATCAATTGCTTGTTATTTAATGCCAAAATTTGATTCATTTAATTGTAATCATAGCTATATTTCCAATATTTCATTGTATTTATTTGTTCATAATCCTTTGTTGACTAACCGAGTGGGATTGAGCTGTTGTTATATTATTTCATATTATATTATATTTCTCAATCTGGCTTATGATCATATATATATATATATATATATATATATATATATATATGTTTCCTTTAAATATATTGTTCTTTCTCACACACACACACAATCATTCAGGGAGAAAGATTGGTGGTCAATCTAACTTTATGGCATATCAACTGTCATGGACTATTTGGGTAGAAAGAAGAAATAAAGGAGAAGAGCAAGAAAAACCTGAAAATATATAAACCATTTACTTCCTGAAGATGACGTAAAATGTCAGAAACACGTGTTGAAGAAAAATAAATAATTTAAAAACAAATCCCCTCGTGAACCTTTTTATTTCAAAGTGTATATATATATATATATATATATATATATATATATATATATATATATATATATATATATATATCCTTTACTTAATACTTATCTAAAATATATATTTTATTTAATCGCAATTGTTATAAATTTATAATTAATAGATTAAATGAAACTTTAGCTTTAGTTATCAATATTATCAATCACAGTGCAATGAAAAAGGCAATGATTAACTGATTGATTTTAACAGCATGTCAACCTGTCTAGGGTTAATTTATGCAAAGAGGTTAGAGAATTGTGTTTATTGTATGTTCATATTCACATTTTTGACTAGTTATTCAAGAGTTTTTGTTGATATTTTTTTTGTTTGTTTTGTTTTTATTTATTTATTTATTTATTTATTATTTATACACACAGCCCTATAGAATACTAATGATTTTAAACAGTTCTATTTGACTTATGGAAGGGACCCTAACAGGTATTACCACTCTGGTTCAGAGAGGACCTGGGAGTAATGCCAATGATGTGTAGATTTCACCCCACCAGATCTCCAGAACTGGGGCTTCACCATCAGATTCTGTTTAGTGTCATACTCAGGACAGTATTACCTCTTTCCAGGGAACACAGTCAGTGTATTCTTAGACCTGTTGACTGACCTTGAAAAAACAGATAAAAAAAAAAACAGGAGAAAAATTGTCTATTTATATCTTGACTGTGCTAGGAAAAATCCTCTTCATTAAAATGCTTAGGATAAAAATGTTGATTGGTTTCTTTTCACTTCAAGATTTAGTTGTGTGGAATGTCAGTTCCCATTGTCTGTTTTTATCAGTTTCCATTTTAATGATGCAACAACAAAAAAAAAGCAAAAAAAAAAAAAAAACTACAAAAAAACACCAATTCTTTAATTTCTTACTATGAATAATTATATGAAGAATGCAATGACAACTTGGTTCATTATGTTATTAAATATTCATTAAGAAAGCAAAAGGCCTGTTGTGAAGGACATGATTGGAGAGAAAAAAATTACTATCTGTCATACCAACTCCATAATAAAATAAACTTTTGAACCCTGATTACAGATTTCAAGATATTCTTTTTGTTGGTGGAAAAATAATAATAAATTTTAAAAAAGAATGTAGGGTAATCAATGAAATTTCATTGGAAATGTCCTGAAAATTTTAGTCATTAGAATTATTACAGGTCTATACAACCACAAATAATGAGTGGCCATCATTTTCATTGGGAAACTTGGAATGAGTTTTCTAACCAGGTCTGATACCCCTACCACCAGTTCCTTTGTTCACACAACGTAACTAACTAGCACACACACACACACACACACACACACACACACACACACACATACACACACACACACACACACAGGAATGATTGAAAAAATAGAAAAAAATTCTTTTTTATTCTTTTTTATTTTTTCATTTATCTATTGAAAATCTTATTACAGTTTTGTTCTTCCGCAAAACAATGCTGGAAAAAATAGTGTTTTAAAAAAATGTTAAAACTCATTTAAAAATGAAAAAAGGCAATGACATTGACATTCCAATTAGAATTAATTCTCTCTCTGTCACTGTCTGCCTGTCTGTCTGTCTCTGTCTCTCTTAACTTTTAGATCTAATCAAGTCAATAAATAAAAAAATTAAAAAGTAATAGTGTACTGTGTGTGTGTGTCTGTGTTCATACACACACACACACACACATATATATATATATGTGTGGGAATAGATAGATAGATAGATAGATAGATAGATAGATAGATAGATAATATAGTTTGCTATATTTATCAATAAAGAGTGCTAGATATCAGTGATAGAGCAATGTATATCTAAGCTAGAATAACGTAGTGTATCTATTTACTTATTTATCTATTTATTAGATAGATAGATAGATAGATCATCAAGAACTGTTGACTCTGTCTACGATAGATAGATAGATAGATAGATAGATAGATAGATACATACATACATACATACATACATACATACATACATACATACATACATACATACATACATACACATTTCATCTAACAAGGACAAGAACTTCACTCATCAACATTTTGGACTTATCATTCCGGAGATATAAAAAAAATTCATGTGAATTAATATTTTAAGGAAACAACAGATATGAAAGTATTTTTCGTGCAAATAATTGCATACAAAGTTTTTTAAAAACTTTTTATGGATAATATTCTCTCTCTTTCTTAATCTATCTATCTATCTATCTATCTTTAGAATTATTTAGGGAGAAAATATTTCATCAAAAAAGAAAAAAAAAAAGAAAAGAAATAAAACCATGAGAATGAATGAACGAAGTTTTTTGTTTTGTTTTGTTTTGTTTAGTTTTTTAATATTGTCTCACGCTGAAAAAACAAATAAATGAATGAATATATAAATTGAATAATAATCTTCCAAATCTTAAACAAATAAATGAATGAATTAAGCAAATAAATGAATTAATAAATAAAGTAAAAGATAATCTTCCAAATATTATAGTTTTTGCAATGACATCAAAATCATCATAAGTTTGTTTAGGTAGACTTTGGAAAAAATAAAATTTTCAAAAAATCTTTAAAATGGAGGGAAAAGTCCGAGTAAACGGTAAATTATGAAGTTGTTTTTCTTTAATTTTACCACGTTTAAAGTTAAAGTTAAGTACACCTGAACGTATATTTGCAATAAACTTGACTTTGACTGATCTCAATTGGGGGAGGGAATCAAAAGTTGTTCATATATATATATATATATATATATATATATATATATATATATATATATATATATATATATATTTGCAATATGAGTCTCAGGAAAAATGTACTCTTAAGATAAGGAAGTGTAGGTGTGTAGGACGAGAGAAAAAAAAGTGGGTAGGTGGAAGTAGAAAGTAAAGAAGTGGAGGGAGTACTGTTGAGAAAAAAAGGGGGGAAGAGGTAGTAGAATAGATGACGGAGACGCGACATTGAAAAAAAAAACCGAGATAAAGAGAGAAAGGGAGAGTAGACGGAAGAAAGAAAGAGAAGTTAAGGCAGAAAAAGAAGGAGAAGCTTAAGATGTTTTTTGAGACACCCAACTTTAAACTTCGACCCGGTTAGTGTTATACAGTGTATATATATATATATATATATATATATATATATATATATATATATATATATATATGCCCGTACACACACACACACCATGTGTGTATCTAGAAAAGTGCGTGTGAGAGTATAAGTAATAAGTTAAGTACTCTAATTTTATTTATAGATCCGCACACGTGTTATTCATGTTTATAGTCACTCTGAAATGTGAATATTTCATTATTTTTTTATCTTATTTGTTTGTTTGTTAGTTGGTAATTTATTTGTTTACTTATTTGTGTGTGTGTTTTACGATGCCGGGGATGGGCTGGGATGAATATTTGATTTTATTTATCGTTCTGCCGATGTCTGTCTAGTTTTACTTTTCAAAGCTCATTTCACTTTACAGCTAAATTGAATTGATTGTACATTGTTATTGTTTATGTTTTTAACTAATCAAACGTGATTTGAGTAGACAACTTTTTTCTCTATAATTTCAACGCTTTTTCTTTTTTCTTTTTCATTAGTTTTTAAAGAATTCGTTTCTACTTTTTAGAACCTTTGGGGCGGAAAATGTTTTATATAAGGATTTTAATTTAGGAAATTTTTTCACAATATCTTTTAAATTCAGTTAGGTGTATTTATTGAAATACATTTTTTTTCTTTTTCACATAAACCTCTTAATATTATATACCTTTAAATAATTTCTATTTTAATTAAAAAAATACTTTGCTTTATTTTTTTTTCTTATTTGTATTGTATCTCATCTCAAGCTTAAATTAGTTTCTTTGTAGTTTTTGTATATAGCAATTATTTTCTTCTTCTTTTAACGTATTTTGTCTGTCTATCTGACATCCCTTACGAGTTAGTCCTTAAAAAATGTTTATTGTTTAACTATGTAGCCACCCAGAGTAGAAAACCTAATAAGAGTTACAAAATAGCTGATTTTTTTTAAATAGATCATATCGACATAATACTGACAAGACATTGACAGAAAAAGAATATTCTTTTCAATCCTTTCTCCCCCGTACTCCTTCTAGCCTTGTGTCATGCTCTATTATTTCTCCCTTTTTCTTCGCATATCTGAAAGAGATTGAAGATCGGGTGATACATTGAAAACAAATCACATTCAATCACTTAATTTTGAGAACTTATTTTCTTTATGCATATACAGTGTTTTGTTATTATTTGATATTTATTATTGAGTGGGGGAATAACTTTCTTTTCTTTTTATTTACAAAAGTCAGATTATTTTAAAAGTTGCTTTTTTTTTTAATGGTTCCTAAGGAAATAATTTTCATGTTTCACGTACAAGCGACTAACTTTAGTTCTCATCGTCCGTCTGTCTTTCTCTCTCTCTCTGTCTCATAAAGTTTATTTTTAAAATTAACTCTATGGACTACAAAACATATAAATAAATATATTTCTAAAAGTTGTTTCTTGACGAATACCTTATTGTTTTCCCTTTATGAAAGCAAATGAAGATGTAATTACTAATTATTGGATTGATTTTATACATTGGTCTAATAATAATTAATTAAATTAATTTAGAAAGAAATTATATATATATATATATATATATATATATATATATATATATATATATATATATATACAGTTTATATATATATATATACAGTTTATATATATATATATATATATATATATATATATACAGTTTTTATTAAGAATTATTTGTCTAACTTTTTCTAAAGCTTTGGGTTTGGAATTGTCTTAGTCTCAACCACCTTTTGGTTAGAAGTGATCAACAATCGTACCCACCCCGCAAAAAAAGGAAAAAGAAAGCTTTAAAAAAAGCGGCCCTTAAAACATTTTAATGTCCAGTCTGTCGTTCACAACGAACAAGAGGAGCATAGAGTTGCTTTTCCATTTCATTTATTTCTTTCTATCCCAGATACCATATATTTCTTTTCTTTCTCCCCTCCTTCCTTCTCCCTCCTTCGGTGCCATTATTCGTCTCCCGTTATTCCTTCCTCCCTCCCTCTTTCTATTCATCACTCACCCCGCCTCTCCTTTTCTTTCTGCCTGCCTCCCTCTTTCTCTTGTTCTCTATTCATGTCGTATTCGGATTCGCTTTTCTCTCTCCCTCTCTCTCTTTATTTATTTCTCTCCCTGCTCCTCTTTGTCTATCTCTCTCTCTCTTCTCTCTCCCTTCATTTTAATGTAAAGTCTGTAGTTTTTAAAGGCCCGTCTTTTCCTTATCTTTCTTTCTTAAAGCATCAACACGTACATAATTCTTAACCACTTTTTTTTTTTTAATTTTTTACGTACTATCCCTGATACATGCCAAAAAATTTACTATTGATGGGGGAGAAAGAGAGAGAGAGAAATTAACTTAAAAAACCCAGCGCAGATGGTCAAAACGATATTTACTACTAAAGTAAGAAGTACTTGTTTATATTATTTTGTGTCTATCGCTCATGTTTTTTTTTCTTTCTCTCACTTGGAAAGATATACACGTATCTCTTTACTTATGTCTTCTTTATATCATCCTTCTCTTTCCTTCTTTCTTTCTTTTATCTCTCCTTTCTCAGCTACGCCTCTCTGTGTTTCTTTGCGTAAAACCTTCAAATGCGCGCGGTTTTATCCAATATGTAAATGCATGAACTGATGTTTACTAAATTAAATACTAATACTAATAATACTAATGATTATTCTCTTCTTGCTTGATTTTAGTACTGCTACTACTATTTATTTAACGCTTTTTATCTTTTTCATTTCTTTTTTTGAAGATGTAATTTAGGGCGTATTATCAAGTATGCTGATAACAATTTTAGTCTTTACTACAGTAAACTAGTCTTTGCTCACTTATAATTTGTCATAATTAAGCAACGTTTGCGATTTTGTTTATTTAAATATCATCATCAACGTTATCTATCCCAGTTCCCTTACATATTTCTCCTTCTTCACTTACAAAAAGAAAGGCAAGAAAGTCTGTTTAATAATAGGAATAATATAGCACTTGGTGTCTTGTACGGTAATGTGTCAAATAGATTTATTTACATATAGTTTAACTGTACTGTACATTTCACATATTACTACTTGCACCCTGATCAAATTATCAATACTACTAACATTGACTTCTGTTTTATTTTACGGCTGTGTTAATTATTACTGACTATATAACTTACTAAATATTAGTAGTTGCATCAGTATCACTAATTCGACAAATCGTGCAAGAAAATTTAATTTTTTGTATTAATTTTGCTATATCATTTCTAAAAAAAACAGTTTTCTTTTTTTTTTTTTTTATTCCTTATTTTAAAAAAAATGAATTGTCTAAATGTATCTTAATGTTTATGAAAAAAAAATCTGTAATATATTGTGTAGCCAAGTTATTCACAAAATCTAAACCGTTATATTTATGGTATAGCTTATTTTATTTACATTGCCTTTGTACATTTATTTTAACTAAAGTAAATATGTTTGTATGTATAACCCCAGTAAAGACGAAATAATTGACTCTTAAAAACAGCAGCTATATATTTATGGCAAAAACAGCATAGACTATTAAATAGTACATACTTAAACAAAAAAATTATGTGCATTCTGTTACACAACGATATCATAATTCATATGGCTTTTGAATACATTAAAAGTTATTGCTCTATCAAAAGAAAAAAAAGGGTATTCTTTACTGGTAGTTACTACTAAAGAGTAGTGTAGTTTTACTTATTAAAAAAACAAGTAGACACTTGATTTGTATGAAATTATACTCAGTACATACAATTATTCATCATAGTTTACAGCTTTTTTTTTTTTTTTGTTGTTTTTTTACCCTTAAATTGGTTTTTGATTATTTTCTGCCCTTTTTTATACTATGTACACACCCTTTTAAATTTTTTTCTTTTTAAAGTTGTCTCAAGTCCACATTCTTTTCACTTTTGGTTTGATGAAATAAAGCATAATGAAAGTGTGGAATAGCTAAATTGCAGGTGTATATACTTGCAGTTATGTAAAATATATATATATATATATATATATATATATATACATACACACAATACACTCCAGACACATTTAAGTACCAGATATCGGACAAAACATTCCTAGGACCTATGTGTTTAATTTGTGTTCCTTTCAAACAGGTTGTCTTAAAGTTCTTGAGAATATCTAGTTTTTTGGGTTTTTTTTTTTAATTTAAGGGTAAATATTGACATTAATCAAGCTATACGGTAATATTTTTTTAACTTTTAAATTTTTATTTATTTTTATTTTTTTGTGCTAGCACTGCCACAGGTACTAATTTTCAACGTTAGTGTTTACTTAGTACAATAGTGTTAAATGGTCTTGATTTATTTTCCTCTTACTCTTGCTATAATCTTTCTTTACTAAAATAACATCAGTTAGATATTTTGATACCTGTAATGGAAAAATAATCGTTCCTTCTCTCAGTTGGCGCTAAAAATGACTTGAAAATTTACCCGCGTTTTGTATTTTATTTGTTATTGTTTAATTGTTGTTATTGATATTGTCATTATATTGTTTCATTTACTGCAGTTTAAAATTAACCGGGGCCATTGGGGTGGTGTAATTTGCTAGCAACCTAGACAAGCAAACCATTATTAGTGAGTTCGAGTTTTACTGGGATTCCCATACATACACGGCCTTGTGCCACAACTAAGCAAAGCTAGTAAATGAATTAAAATTTACTATTTTAATTATTCTAACATTGTGACTTAAAAACTCTAACAAACTCTACAATTGTTTTCTCCTTTGTTTTTTAAATATCAAAAATTTATTTACTCGCTTCAATGTGTAATTCAGATTTTACTAGTATTCACTATCTGCTTGAGAGAACTGTTCAAATTTGCAATGAGAAATTTTTCCTTCTATAGAGAGGTGTCATGCCATCAACCTACCTGTTACCGAAGAGTCAATAAAAAGAAATGTTTATCTTATGAATAGATCTAAACGAAAAATACTGATCTTGTTAAAGGAAAGATATTTAAAAGTTTAAATTTATTCTAAAACAGGTTAAATATTGGAGGGATAAAGATTGTGTTGTCCCATTGGAGAAGGTCTGTTCCAAATGGATGGAGTCTGTCCCGAAAATCAGCATTGAAAATTTTAGTACTTTTTTGTTGTTTACCTGGACTCGAACATCGTTCACTGTTGCTGGTGAAAATTATGTAACAACTACTTTGA
Organism: Sepioteuthis lessoniana; assembly: GCA_963585895.1. NCBI lineage: Eukaryota > Metazoa > Mollusca > Cephalopoda > Myopsida > Loliginidae > Sepioteuthis > Sepioteuthis lessoniana. Next base: position 61,377,259 of record OY757908.1, read on the forward strand.
TTTTTTTTTTTTCGCTTGTGCCCTATATTACTGGCCTCATGCCAGACTAAGCTCAGCTTAAATATTTGACTACTTACACCAGTTTTGACTATTAAATCACCAATGATCCAACTTATGGGCACTTAAAGTAACCTTGTTTGGAAGAATTTGGTTTCATCAATATTAAATAGTATACTTTATAACTGTTCATAAGCCTGGCTATATGTATATGTACTCTCTCACACACACACACTTTCACTCTCTCTCTGGATAGATAATTTATATGAAAAGTTCAGTAAGCTTTGTGGCTTTGCATTAAATTTCTTGTTTTGATTATTGAATCATTGGCATAAACACACTTTTCAGAATTTAATGAGTGGGATTGTTGCATATTTTTCACTTTGTGAGTCAGGGTTCAAGCCCAAGCAAAAGCCAGAAATTCAGAAAGTTGGCAGGTCCCCAACAACCAGAAGACTGGTGTAACACAATCTTTCTTCTCTTATTTCCTTTATTTGCTCTGAACTTATTAAATAATACTAGTCCTTGTTCCTATAGTATTTATTGAAGTTTTGAGTATATTCTTGATTCTCAAAAATACTTTCCTGAAATAACAGAAGTATAGGGCAGCCAGTGAGACTCAAACTTATTGATATTAATCTGTTAGCTTGTTAACTATGGCTCTACATGAGGTGCCCCTTTCAGGAAATGAGAACTTGTTTGACAAAAACCATCATTCTAAATACAAAATTATATTATTTTAAATTTCTGAAATGCCTTTTTTATTTTTTTATTTTTTATGTATTTTTTTTTTTTTTTTTTAAGAATTGTTCATTAAAATCTGATTTCATGTTAATATTTTACTATTCATTTGAGAAAGTGGTAGTATCTGTTAGGGTACTGTCTATGGGTAAAATAGATCTGTTTATAAATTATTCCTATCTGATAAGAATATGTGGAAAAACTAAGAAACAACTATACAAAAAATATAAATAGGAATCTACAATGAAAGTGATTCCCTAACCTTTTGACATAAAATGACCCTAGACAGGTTACATACTGCTAAAATCAAGCAATCATGTAAGAAGTAAGTCATTGCTTTTTTGTTCTCAGAAAAATTTAAAGAAAATCAAAAATAATGATTTTAAAAAACTGGGGAATAGAAATGGAAAAAGTTTCAAAGACAGAATACAAATATCAGGCTGCAATTTTTTTTTCTCAGTTGGAAGTCTTTAAATTTCACTGAGGACATCAAGAATTTTAAAAATGTACGTGAAAGGCTTGGTGGACAAATTATCAGTTGGAAGATATGGGAAAAGACAGAGGTAGATTGGTTTGGACAGGTTATGGGGAAAAAATAGTGGGATGACATTTTTGTGTGTGTGTGTGTGTTTGTATCTGATATCATCTTTTGGCCTTTTTTTTTTTTTTTTTTTTTTTTTTTCATACAACTTTTCAAATTTTGCTTTTTATACTTGTCAAGCTAAGGAAAGGTTAACAGGTTCTTTTTGTCAATGATGGTCTGAAATTTAAAAAAAAAAGCTTTGACATTCAGTTCTTCAATATTGGATAATACTGATTGTTTTTCACATAGTACTAATACCCTTGGGAAAGGTATGAATTCAATTTTCTCCCTCCGGCTATGTGTAAATAGTAGAGCAGACTGGATATTTTTATCCTTGGCTGGGCAACCAGTCTTGGAGGAAAACCTGTTAAACTCTACTTAAAAACCTGTTAAAATCTACTTAAAAATTGAGCTAGTGTCACACCCTGCATGAGCAGAGGGTTTGTTAATAGTAGGGCAGACTGGATTGTTTCACCCTGCATGGGCTTCATATTTATCATACACAAGCAGAAATTCAAGTAATTGATTGATATAAGAATATATAAATTCAGTAAAGATATGTAAATAAATAAACTCATTATTAAACAAAATAAATCAAATAACTTAGATATTGTTTGGTTTCATGGCATGTCAATTATCATAGGTTATTTAATGTTAAATCTGGTTTATACATATGAGGATCATTAAATAAGTTTCCAGACTTTTTTCATATGGGCACTTTTATTGATAGTACATACATGAAACTCTAGTCCCCTTCGAAGTAATCTCCTCCGGCTGCAATGCACTTGTTGTACCGTTCCAACAACTTCTGGAAGGTCTCATGGAAGTCCTCTTGTGTGAGCGTGTCAATGACCTTTATCACAGCCTCTTTCATCTCCTCAATTGTCTCATAACAACAGCTTCTGAGCTTGGGGAATAACCAAAAGTCACAGGGAGCAAGGTCTGGACTTTAGGGAGGCTGAGGAACTGTTTTGATGCCCATCTTGGTCAAATAGTCTGTGACAAGGATGGAGTTGTGGACTGGTGGAAATACCATTGACCCGATTTGAAGAATGCTGGCTTCTTCCGACGGAATCTCTTGCTGAACTCCCTTAAAACCTCAACCTAGTAACCCTAACCCTAACCCTTTGGCCAATCAACTCTGGTCTATTGACTTCCTTACTCTTCCCACACCTCTCATCATCCCTCACAGACTCCCTGCCTTCCTTGAATCTCTTATGCCCCTCAAAAACTGATGCTCAATTCATGCAAGATGGTTGAAAAGCAGGCTGAAGCATTCCATACATTTCTGTGGCAAAATTTCCAAGTTTAAAACAGAATTTTATTGCATATCATTCTTCTAAAGTGTCAGATTGCATTTTTGAAATTCACTAGCTGTGACAATCAGGCTTTAGTGTATTCCAATTCTTGCTGTAGCTGTTCATTTGAACCTGAAATCATAAAAATTGGTCAATCATCTCATAAGATGTATAGCAATAAGAGTCTACGACAATTTTAAATGCCTGTACAAAAAGGTCTGGAAACTTATTGAATGCACCACGTATATATTAGATATATATGGTTTGCAAACATAAGTCAACAAAGTTAAATAGTTCCAAATATTGCTATGTATCACTAACAATTAAACATCAGTCATTTATTTACACACAGTTAAATGATCAAACAGTTCTATCTATTTCTAACAATTCAATTTAGCATAAGTCATGTATCAGTTTGAATGTCAAACAGTCCTATTTGACCCATAGATAGAACCTTTTCACATGCTACCACTCCAGGCCAGAGTGGAATGAAGAAGTACTTCACATTCTCCAAAGGTCCAGCATTACTGGAGCCTGACCATCAGATTGTTTAAAGTCATATCTAGGATGTTCCTTGGGTGGGTGGGAGTGGGGTCTTACCTCTCTACAGAAATGCAATCACTGTATTCTATGGTTCCGGCCAACTGGGTTTTCAGACATTGTACTTCACGAGCAATGCATTAAAAAGCTTTTCAGACGTGAATTTTTTGGATTTGCTAAATTTTTAGAAAATGGCATTCTTTTCCAGAATATCCCACTGATGAATTGTCTGTAGCAATGTACAAAAATTATATAGCAATTTATTATTATTATTCTTTTTACTCCTTGTGAGTTTAATCTGTGGTTTGTATCACTGTTAGGTCTGGAGGTATTTTCAAATACCTATCTGAGTAGTAAAAAATCTTTTCAGAACTCCAAGTTTCTTCAAAATATTCTTGCTGATTTTAGCACTGCTGTGGTCTGGATGGTCTTGAATCTTCCTCTGATCTCCAGTCTCTTTTAGCCCAGTTGGCTGGGGTTGTAGAATATACCAACTGCATCTCTGTAGAGAAGTAAAACTCTTCACCTAACAAGTGTCTTGGATATGACTCTAAACAATCTGATGGTGAGGCTCCAGTAATGCTGGAGCTTTGGAGAATGCAGAGTACCCCTTCATTGTCATCACTCCCAGGTCTACTCTGACCTGGAGTGGTAGCACTTGATAGGTTCCTATCTATGAGTCAAATAGAACTGTTTCACATTTAAACTGTGTGCAAACAAATGACTCATGCTAAATTAAATTGTTAGAAATAGATCTGTTTGATTATTTAACTGTATGTATCAAGAAAATGTGTTTACAAATCATACATTTAGTAAATATATATATATACATACACAAACAGGATTTGGTATTAGATAACCAACAATGGTTGATATGCCATGGAACCAAACCAAACCTATCCAGATAAAAGTAAGTTTCAGGCATTATCTTTGTTTTTTTTATTCGGTGAACATTTTCATGTAAAAACCATGTCTTCAGTTCTCTGCAATTCATCCACCTTTTTATATTTTGTTTAGTCTTTCTCTATCCCAATCACAATGGCAACTTATGATCAATTGGCAATATATAATTTTTAGGACTAAAATGTAAGTGTTCAGTAAAACAAAAATGAAGAAAATAACTGAAACTCACTTTTATTTGGATTGTGAATGCATGTATTACATATTTATGATGAATGCCACATCTTGACAGATGATAACTTTCTTTACCGCAAAAATTCCAACATCCTGATTAATAACTAATTCAACTTCAATACAAGATGCATAAGATGATAAGGTAGTAAGACATCTCTACCTCATTAGATTATAGTGAAATATGCTTGTATGATACCTATCCCACACTTATGGTCAACATAGCAACAGTAGCCCAGTTGGCTGGGGCTGTAGAATACACTGACTGCATCTCTGCAAGGGGGTATGACCCCCTCCATGCAATGAGTATCCTGGATATTAAACTAAACCATCTGATGGGAGTCTCCAGTCATGGAGCTTTGGGGAATGTGGAATACCCCTTCATTGCCATTGCTTCCAGGCCCACTTTGACCTGGAGTCATAGCACCTGAACGGGTCCTATCTATGGGTCAAATAGAACTGTTAAACTGTATGCAAACAAATGACTTGGGTAATATAGAATTGTTAGAAAGAGAACTTATTGACTATTTCTCTGTGTAAACAAATGACTCTTATTTCATTGAATTATTAGTGATACATAGCATTACTTGGACCTATTTAACTGTGTGCTAACCAATGAGTAATGTTAAATTGGATTATTAATGTTGATTAGCAATTCTTGAAACTCTTTTACAGTGTGTCTAAATTGAATTGTTAGTGTTACATAGCAATGGTTGAAACCATTTACCTGTGTGCAAATAAAACTATATATGTTTGCAATATTTGAAACCATTTAGGTGAGTTTAGATAAATGATTAATATTAAATAGAACTATTCATGTTAGAATATTTGGAACCATTTAACTGTGTGCAAGCAATAGTAATACTTTTGTGTAAAAAAATTAGCTCTGATTCATTTAAAAATATGATTACCTACTGACTATTCATGTACAAATCATATGTATGACCATTTAACTGTATACAAACTAATGAGCTCTGGCTCATTTTAAAATATTATCTACAAACTATGCATTTATGAATTGTATATAATATATAAAAAGTGGATTTGGCTTTATATAACCTGCAAGGGTTGATATGCCATAAAGCCCAAACAAACCAAATGATAGCTACAGCCTAATGACAACCATAGCAAGGTGACTATGCAAACTGCAGGTTTTATTTCAGAGTATCTTCTCTTAGATTTTTCCTGTCAGATGTTACCTACAAGTCAATAGAGGTTTGATGCTGGAACTTCCTTCTTCAATTTTGATTTTAGTGTTAACTTCTCTGAGATGGGTTGCCTACACTATGACTTTGTCATTAGAATGAAGCTCCTTCTATCCCATTCTGCACACACACACATTCTGTATACTGCAGACATTTCCTTAGCAGGATATTCTAAAAAAAAAATATGGAAAATAGCAATAAAAATTTTCAAAAGCCAAAGCTTTGATTTAAATGACCCAGTCATTACAATTTCAGTTGTTGTTTTTTTAAATTAAGCAATTTTAAGTATAAAACTATCAAGAAAAATTATAAATTATTTATTAAAAATCAATAAATAAATAAAAAATTAAAGAATAGATAAGAAATGATTAATTCAAGAATTCTTTTTTTTTTTTTTTTTTTTTTGGCTTGGCTTGGCTTGGTTTGGTTTGGTTTTATGGCATACCAACCATTGTAGGTCATTTAAGCCAGTCCTGTTTATACATATATATTAAATATATATGATTTGTAAACACATTTTGTAGATAACATTCTTAAATAAACCCGAGTTCTTTTTTGCACTCAGTTAAATGGTTTCAAGTATTGCTATGTAACAGTCACAATTTAACATGAGTCATTTGTTTGCACACACAGTTTGTTCTATTTGATCCATAGATAGGAGGACCCTATCAGGTGCTACCATTCTGGGACCTGGGAGCAATGGCAGTGAAGGGGTACTTCACATTCCCTGAATTTTTGAGGCTGAATAAAAATTGGTTGAGTTAAATTATGAAATGATATAATTTTTTCCAAAACACCATGCATGATTTGGTTTGGTTTCTTTGTTTAATAGTTTCATGGGTTATTTAATGCCAAAACCATCCTTGTAAAAGAACAGCAGTGATATGATTGAACTCATAGCTGGGGAAATTAGAGAGTTCAGTAACTTTTCCAAGAGTAGTAGTCCCTAAGTGAATGTAATAGTGTGACTAGAGTTTAAACTTGCTTATTTTGAGGCTGCAGTCCTGCACTTTAACCATTACACCATGGGGACTTCCCCCATACTGTGTGTATTTACTAACCCCTTTGCTCAGGCAGGGTGTGACACAAGGTCAATTTTTAAGCAAAGTTTAACAAGTTTGAATTCAGTTTTCCTTCTAGACTGGTTGCTTAAACAAAGCTAAAGAATCCAGTCTGCTTTATTATTTACCCATAGCTGGAGGGAGAATAACTGGATTCATACTTTTCCCAAGGATATGTGAAATCCAATCCGCATTATCCAGTATTGGAATTGGTGTTGCCATGTCCATTTCCTATGACAATAATCATTACACCATGGGTACCTCTGTGTGCTTGGTTTGGTTTCTTTTTTCTTTAATGGCATGTCAGCCTTTGTAGGTTATTTAATGCCAAAGACATCCTTCAAAAAGAACAGTAGTAGTACTATTTAACCCTTAGCTGTGAGGATTAGGAGGTTCATACCTTTCCCAAGGGTATTTTTCTGAAAGTGAACATAAGAGTGCAACTGGAGTTCAAACTTGCTTACTACGATTCCACAGTCCAGCACTTTAACCATTACCCCATGAGGACACCCCCTACCTCTGTGTGTGGGTATATATATATATATATATATATATATATATATATAATTGAGCACACCACAGGAAATTCCAAGTAATGGATTTCTAGTTTTCACTTTTTCTTGCAAACTTTTCTTATTTGCATATATAGATATGTTGTTTACTATATTTATATATAGCCCAGTCTGCTGGAGTTGTAGAATATACCAACTGCATCTCTGCAAGGGGGTCCTAGATATGATGCTAAACAATCTGATCATGAAGCTCCAGTAATGCTGGACTTTTGGGTAATGTGGAGTACCCCTTCATTGCCTTTGCTCACAGGTCCACTCTGACATGGAGTGGTAGCACCTGATAGGGTCCTATCTATGAGTCAAATAGAACTGTTTCACATTTAAACTCTCTGTAAACAAATTACTTATTCTAAATTGAATTGTTTGAAATAGAACTGTTTCATCATTTAACTGTGTAAACAGATGACTGATGTTTAATTGAATAGTTAGTGATACATAGCAATACTTGGAACCATTTTACTGTGTACAAACAAATGAGTAATGTTTGATGGAATAATTGGTGTTAAATAACAATGATTGTAACCATTTCACTGTGTGCAAACAAATGATTAATATTGAATTGAATTATAAATGTTTGGTAGCAATAATTGAAACCATTTAACTTTAAAAACAATTGCAATACTTGTGTGCAAACAAATTAGATCTAACTCCTTTAAAAATGAAATTACCTACAAGAAATTTCTTACATATCATGTATATCTATTTAAATATATGCAAATAAATGATTGATCTTAGATTGTTACTGTTATATAACAATACTTGAAACTATTTAACTATTTGCAAACAAATAAGCTCAGGCTTGTTTAAAAATATTGTCAACAAAATTTTTACTCATCATATATATTTGATATATATGTATAAAGAGGATTAGGCATTAAATAACCTACAATGGTTGATATGCCATAAAACCCAACCCAACCAACCAAATCTATATTATATATCAGTGATAGAGCTTATATATCCAAACTAAAACAGTATCAATGGTGCCGGATGACTTTCAGTTTTTCCTGTATGTAAACATAAAAACAAATTCCTACTAAATTACCTGAAAACTAACGACTCTAAATACTATTAAAGTAGATAAATAAGAATATAATGATAATACTAGAAAGAAAGAAATTAAATTTAATAGAGTATATAATTTAACAAATCACAAAATTAATACAAGATAGCCATGTAAATAACCATGCAGTATAAACTAGACCACCCTTCCCAGAATACCCCACAAACTAGATCACCCATCCCATCATGCTCCACACAACAGGACTTAAAGGGATACCCACCATGTAAGAACCACTTGATTTGATGATTAACAATCACCAAGTGCCATTGACTATGTCTACGCTATCTTAACATGTGTATATAATAGATTTATTTTCTTATTTGTATAGTTAAGATCTTGCACATTCATGACAAACATGTTATTGGTCTGTAATTGCTTGGAGTCTATAACAGTATAGCTTTCACTTTTGTAATCCATTTGAGAATTCTTGCCTCTTGTAGGAATTTACCATATAATGCAGTGTCAATGTTGATCTTTTAAAAAGCATGAAAAACATCTCTATAAAACTAGGGGTTGAATTTATTGAGATTTTTTTCTGATTTAAAAGGTTGATTTATGTTACAGTTGTAGTTGTTGAGCTAATCTCTCATGGATAGATACAAATTTTTTGAACCAGAATCCATGTATGTATTTACCAACCCCTCCACACAGGTAGTATTTGACACAAGGTCGATTTTTTTAAACAGTTTAACAGGTTTGAATTCAGAGTTTTTCTTCTCGACTGGTTGCCTAACCAAGCCAAAAAACCTCAGTCTGCCCTACTATTTACCCATAGCTGGTGGGAGAATAGTTGGATTCTTAGCTTTCCCTAGGATATCAGTGCTACATGAAATGCTATCAGCTTTGTCCAGGATTTGAACTTGTCTCACCATGTCCATTTCCTGCAATGATAACCATTTCACCACAGGCACCTCCTAATCCATGTATCTCATCATGGCCTGGTGCCTTCCAGTTTGCTACTTTCTTGAGTGTTGCTTTTAGTGGATCCAGATGTATTTCAGCCTCTGGATCTTCTTCAGTTCCTTGGAATTCATTTTTGATATCATTTAATCTTTCAGCCTTTTTGCTGTGTTGTTTCTCTTCTCATGATTTGAACCTGACATGTTTTGTCTCATTTGTATCTGTTTATGCTTTTTTTGCCATTGATATTTTTGTAAAATTCCTTTTTGTTATTTTGGTTATGTGAGGCAAGTCTGGATACTTTAGTCAAGATCATGACAGTAACAAACCACACTTGCCTGTGAGATACCAAGCTCGCCTGATACTCTCCAAGAGATACTCTCTGGATTTGCCTTTATGGCTGGAAACACAGCTTCAGAATCCATGCTTTTAGGCAAACTTGACCTTGTTTGATCATCAGCATTCTTGCAACCTGAATGAAATTTCTTGAACCATCTGCTTACTGTATTATGATCAACTGCACATTTTGCACAACAAATGTTTTGTTTGAACTGCTTTTGTCATGTGACCTTATACCCTGCAAACTGGCATATACCAAAATACTTGAAAAACTTTTGACTCATCCCAGCAGTACATTTGTTTACAATAATACCATTAAATAATGCTCAAATCTCAGATTGGTATATCCTGTTGACAAGGCTTCAGGCACGTTGACTGTATCAGCTGTTGAGGGGTAGGATCTCATGAAAAAGAGGAGATCCTGAATATAACACTAAAGTACATTTGGTGGTGAGGCTCTGGCTCTGAAGAGTGTGGAATACCCCTTGATTGCCATTATTCCTAAGTTCATTCTGACTTGGAGTAATAGTAATTGTTAGGGTCCCATCTATTAGTCAAATTGATCTGTGCAAAAATTATTCATTTTCAATAGGACCATATGCAAAGAAAAATCCTCTTAAGAAATAACTACACAAAAATGTAAATATAAGTGCGATTGCCTACAAGGTATAAACTAATGCCAAATAAGTTGACATGCCATTAAAATCACTCATGCAATAAGATTGATAAATGAACCATAGCAGGAATGAACAACAATTTCCCATTCAAAATTGAAAGATTATTCACTCATTTGAAATGGAAGAAAAATTACTTTTTCTATTGCTTTTTAATTATTATCAGTTTTCTTTTCCACAAAAAAGGCTTCTATGAATTAATACCATTCATTCCAGTCTTTTGCCACTTTCTTTGCCTTGCTCTATATAAGATTAATCTCTGTCAGCTTACCTACAATTGTTTTATACCAGGTATTTTTGTTTAGTTTTTTTTTTTTTTTTTTTTTTTTTTTTTTTCTGTCCAAGTCTTTACTTTCTATTGTGGTGTCCATCTTAATTCTCACCCTTGCTACCCTGTTCTGGTCCTGATCCAATTTGAATTTTTTTTTTTTTTTTTTTTTTAATTGATTGATTTTAACGGCATGACAACCCATCTCTTTGAGAAAATCATATTCATTGTACATTTATATTTTTTTGTCGTTTCTTCAGAATTTTTTGTTCAGTTATGTATCAAGTATTCCTCTCTAATACAAGTGATTTGTTCAGTTGTATGGTTTCAAGTATTCCTATTTAATACTAATAATTATATTGTGTCAAGTAATTATTTCTATATAATAAGTCATTTGTTAACATAGCGCTATATGTTTCAAGTGATTAATAATAATCCTTGTTAAAAAATTAGTTTTAATTACAATTGTAAATTATTTTTGATTAATTATATGGTTTTAAGTCTTCCTATCTAATAAAAATAATTTTCCAAACAGACCTATTTGATCCATAGATGGGACTTTAACTGGCACTTCTACCCAAGTCCGGGTGAACATGAGTAATAAAGGAGTGCTCTACACACCTCCGATCTCTAGAACTAGATCCTCGCCAGTAAATGCTCTTTAGTGTCCTACTCAGGACATCCCCGCTTTTGTGGACAGGAGTGGTCTTACTTTGCCAGGGATACAGTCAGTGTATGCTAAGCGGCATCCTATAGGATTTTCTCTGAACTTGAATAGTTCTCATTTAAAGAAAAAAAAGATTTTCTCTTATGTTTACCAATACTTTTTCAATTAATCTTCAAAACATATGCCTCACTTAATGCTGTAGTTTGCAATGTTTCTTTCGTGATACAAACCCCAGATATTACTGAGAACTGTATCTGATGGAGAGGCTCCAATTCTGGAGATCTGGGAAGTGTGGAGTACCTCTTTATTGCCATTACCCTCAAGTCCACTCTGACCTGAACTGGTAATACCTATTATGGTCCCGTGTATATTGGTCAAATAGATATGTTTAAAGATTAATCATATTTGATATGACTATGTATAAAAAAAACTTTTTAAGAAACAACTACACAAAAAATAAAATATGAATACAATTCTTTAACCTCTTGTCATAAAATGACCCTAGATGAGTTGACATTCCATTTAAATCAATCATAGTACTGAAAGACTTAAAAAAAAACTATTAAACTTGGAAAGATAATATATGTATACACATTTTTATTAAAAAAAACAACAAAACCCATACCATTTCATAAAAGAATAATTGATTGAAGTAGAACTACATAAAGAATCTATCTTACATCAAATGAATATTGAACGATACTATGTGGGAAGTTGTAGCTAAGCAATACAATGTAGGAAGTTGTAGCTAAGCAATACAATGTAGGGAGATTTAGCTAAGCAATACGATGTAGGGAGATTTAGCTAAGCAATACATTGTGGGAAGACGTGACCTAAGCAATATAATACTTGTTTTAACAAATTGTCTAATTGCAGTGAGAGCTGAAATAGACATTGTTCACAAAATAAAATGTTTTATGTAATAGTATCAATTTGGATCAAGCTTCTCTATCAAACTTTACTGACAAATACTGTAAAATCCCCCCCCCCCTTTTTTTCACAAATCTTGAAAAAAATATCTCATGGGCCTTTTGGGTTCAGTTGAACCCAGGTTGGTGATCTTTGACCCAAGGCAATTAATTGGATATTTCAATACAGGAACAGCAAGAAACTTTTTTAATTAACAGGTATTGTTGCAAAGACAGCAAAAAAAAGTGGCAGATGTTTATATGATTAAGCTAAACAATGTCAGCTAATAGAATATTTAAAAACACTTATGATTGTTTGACAAAGTTCACAGAATACAGTCTCTCCACTTTGGAATTGAGGTTACTCATGTGATGTGATGGTTAATGATCAAGACTAGCAGACTGTTACTTATGAGTTTCATTCTCACTGGGTGCACTATATTTCTGGCCTCCTGCTGAATCAAGCAAAGCTTCATAAATTACTACTAAAATTGACCCCCCAAAAAAATTTATTTCAGAGTAGAGGCAATGGCTTTCATCATTTGCAATCAGTGATAATCTCAAAAAAAATAAAATAAAAAAAAAGGTAAATATTGTACATATCAATATTATAAATATATATTAATTTCTTTTATAATGGTTTGGTTTGATTTCTTTGTTTAATGGTATATCATCCTTGTACAAGAACAGTAGTGCTACTATTTAATCTATAACTGGGGGGGGATAAGAGGATTTATTCCTTAACCAAGGGTATTCATCCAAAAGTGAATGCAATGCAATAGTACAACTGGAGTTTGAACTCGAATACTACAATGTTGCAGTCTAGCACATTAGCCACTACTCCACAGAGAACCCCTCTCTTAATAATGAATACCTGAGTAAAATCTGCATCTTCTCATCCTATAAACTGTCAAATAAGGAGCTGTGCTGCAGAATTGCAATTGTGCAGTCATTGAAATTAAATGTAGTAATTGAAATGACCAAAATCTCAGAGTGGATCAACACCTTGTTGGCAAGGCTCAGAATATGCTGACTGTATTCCCTGCAAAAGAGTAAGACAAAATAGAAATTTAGAATATAGGAGTTCTTTACAGCTCAGAGTTTAAACATAGTTGTTAAAATGTTTTGAATTAGGGACACAGGTAATTAATCACTTTTTAAATAAGTTTTTATCATTAGCTTAACTATGAAATTTCATGAAAAAACAATAACTTATTTTATTTCTATCACTTTATAGCAAAGAGCATAATTATATGTGTGATATAGTGGAAGATCCTGAAACCCCCTGTGAATGGATTACTCTGTCTATAAAAGACACGAGTAAACGGTAACCAAGGGAAGAAGCAAGAGTACCCACTGGCATTCAAGATACAATCAAGTGTCTATATATCATTTGTATGTTGTACTTTTGAACGATAAATTTGTTATGCTTACTCTTCCTGTGGAGTCTTATTTATACTGAGTATATTCCCCCCAGAGATATATCAGATTTGGCGACAAGGTATTCGAGAATGAACTTGCGCACAAATCTATATCAGATTTGGCGACGAGGGATTTGAGAACGGACTGACACCCAAATCTATGTCAGATTTGGCAACAAGAGATTTCAAAAGCAGATTCACACCCAAATCTATACCAGAAACAAAAATGGAATAATTAAAAAAGTAGACAATTCGGAATGGGCATCACCTACCGTCTACGTGAAAAAGAAAAACAATAAGATAAGGGTCTGCGCGGATTTCTCAACTGGACTGAATGAATGTCTGAGGGTTCACACATATCCACTTCCCACACTGGAGGAGATATTTTCAAAGTTGAATGGAGGCAAAGTCTTCTTGAAAATTGATTTGTCAAAAGCTTATCTGCAAGTCAAAGTAGAAGAAGAATGTATAAAGTATCTACCCATTCACACACAGAGGTTTATATTGACTAAGACAGTTGCCGTTCAGTTTGAAGGTAGCACCAAGTCTATTTCAGTAAATTATGGATACGATACTTTCTGATCTGGAATATGCAATGGCATACTTAGACGATATATTAATAAAGAGTGAAAATTTCGAGGAACACAAAAGTCATGTCAGAAGTTTTTAAAAGAATCGAGAAATACGTATTTAAGGTCGGACTTGAAAAGTGCGAATTTTGTATGAACAAAATAGAATATTTGGGTCAGATAATCGATCATGAAGGAAGAAGACCGAACCCAAAAAGAACGGAAGCCATAAAAAATATGCCTATTCCGGATAACGTAACTAAACTACAATCATTTCTTGGTTTAGCAAGCTATTACAATTTATATATTCCTAATATGCACGAATTGAGAGCGCCATTGAATAAGTTATTGAGTAAAAAATAAAAAGTGGTGCTGGACTAAAGAATGCGACAGTGCATTTAATAAAATATAGAAGCTTTAGCCCACTACAATCCGAAAAAGGACTTAATTGTAGCTTCAGACACGAGTGATTATGGCATAGGGGCCATGCTGCTACACAGATTTGAGGATGGAGTAACAAAACCTATAGCTCATTCTTGAAGAGCTTTACTACCTGTGAAGAGAAATTATAGTCAAATTGAGATGGAGGGACTCACAATAACGTATGCTGTGAAAAAAATTCATAGATTTATTCATGGGAGAACATTCGTTCAACAAACCGACCATAAATTGTTATTGTCAATTTTTGGTTTGAAAAAGGTGTTCCTACGCATTCCACAAGTAGGTTCCAAAGATGTAGTGTGATTTTATTAAATTACAACTTCAAAATACACTATATGCCATCCAAGAAAATCGCACACGCGGATGGTCTTCCGAGACTAATCCCGAGCAACGCTGAACTGTTGGAAGAAACAGTGATTGCAGCACTGAAGTAAGAACAAGAACTAAAGGAAGTATTGATTAATACCGTTAGCGAATTACCAGTTATGCTGGAAGAAATTAAAAAAGCAGCAAAAACAGACAAATACATAATGAACATGAATAAACAAGTGAAAGGGAACGAGAAAAATTTAAAAAAAAACTAAAAGTATCACCATTTTCAATATGTGACGAAACTTTGATGTATGCACAAAGAGTAGTAATACCATGTGTCTTACAAAAGAAAGTTTTTTGAAAAAATTTCATTTGGGTCATCCAAGTATATCCAGAATGAAATCATTAATGAGAAGTTACATGTATTGGCTGAAAATGGACCAGGACATTGAGGATTTGGTAAGACATTGTAAAGGATGTCAGTTAACAGCCAAATCACCACCAGTAAGAACTCAGCCCTGGCCAAAGACGGATATTCCTTGGTCACATATTCATATGGACTATGCAGGGCCATTAAATGGATATTATTTGGTGATCGTAGATAGCTACTCTAAATGGCCAGAAGTTTTCAAATATAAACACCCAACAGCTACAAATACGATAAGAGCACTAAACAAAGTGTTTAGTCAGCTGGGAGTCCCTAATACCATAGTAAGTGACAATGGAACGATGTTCACTGGAAGTGAATTTCAAAGTTTGTGATTCGTTAGCAATCAAACACATAACAACACCAACGTATAATCCACGATCAAACGGACAGGCAGAGAGGTTTGTCGATACATTTAAACAAGCGTTAAAAAAAGCCAAAGGGCTCGACACCGAAGAGAAAAACATTAAAACTTGGTTTGCAGAATAACACCCAATCAGAATATAAAGGGAAATTTATCACCTGCTGAGATCATGTATGCAAGGAAAATACATTCTGTATTTGACAGGTTGTTGCCAAATAGAAAGAAGAACTATACGAAAATAAAGACGAACTATAAATTGTATAAAGAAGGGAATAAAGTTTCTTTAGGAACTATTGGGCTGGAAAATGTTTTTGGGAGGATGGTATTGTAACTAGAAGAATCAGCAGAGTTATCTACATAATTCAAGGATCAAAGTTTGTCTGTAAGAGACATATTAATCAATTGAGACCCCGATACATAGAAACCGTCCAAAATAATGAAGAAATACCAATGGAGGTATTATATGACTCTTTTCAAATAAAACCACCCATGAACGTTGGAATGCCGATAGGGGCAACAACGAAGCAAAAAACTACTGATTCTTCTAAATGTGAAAGTACACGGACTGAGAGGAGAATTATTAGTAGGAAAAGGAAGAGGATTAAACACCTATGTCTTAATCCTAAAAGAACAAAATACTGAAAGCAAAATTCGATGAAGAATTTAGCTTGGGATAAGGTGATATAGTGGAAGATCCTGAAACCCCCTGTGAATGGATTACTCTGTCTATAAAAGACGCGAGTAAGCAGTAACCAAGGGTAGAAGCGAGAGTACCCACTCTGGCATTCAAGATACAATTGAGTGTCCATATATCATTTGCACGTTGTACTTTTGAATGATAAATTGTTATACTTACTCTTCATGTGGAGTCTTATTTATACTGAGTATATTCCCCCAGGGATATATCAATATGTTAAGCAATTATGTACGGTGTAACAATTATGGACTCCACAAAGTTCAAATTCACTGGAAAAGGCATGAATCTTTCTCTTCTCCCTATCCCACAAGTAAATAGCAAGTTAGACTAGACTCTTTAGCCACTCTGACTTGGAGTGATTGTACCTGTTAGGGTCCAATATATAGATCAAATAGATCTGTTTAAAATTATTAGTATTGAATAGGTTTGGTTTTTGGGTTCTTTATTTAATGACATATCAACCTTTGTGGGTTATTTAATGCCAAAATCATCCTTGCATAAGAGCAAGATTACCTCCCCCAGTGAGTGTCCTAGATATGACATTAAACTAACTGATGGCAAGGCGCTTTGGGGAATATGGAGTACACCTTCATAACTAATGTCAAGGTTCACTTTGACTCAGAGTAGTTGCACCTGATAGTCCTATCTATTGGTCTAAAAGAAATGTTTGACATTTAAACTTTGCGTAAGCAAATGCCTATGTTTCATTTAATTATTCGTGATACATAGCAATATTTGGAACCATATAACTGTGTTGAAATGAATGAGTAATGTCGAATAGAATTATTAGTGTTAAATAGAAACATTATCATGTCGTGCCGCCAGCACGGATATCCCTAACCCTCTCTCGCCACTTCTCCCTATTGTTCATCGCCTCTGGCAGGGCTACATCCCATATCCTCACATAGCTGCTGTATGTATGTTCGAGCTGGTCGTCCTGCTTTTGCTCAGCCATATGTGGGGGTCCATAGGAGTACCTCACTTATGAGCTCGTCCCTGCTTCTCCAGCAGTGTCCTGCATGTCTGGTTTGTCTAACTTGGATAGTTTTTGTGATGGGAGGCAGGTGGCCGTATAGTTGGTGTCTTGTGGAGTGTTGCCACCAGGACTTGTTCAATATTGCTTGCAACATTCTTGTGTAATTGCCATCTAGCTTCTTCTCCAGCCATTTTGTTAGCGTCCAAGTAGTGCATCCATACAGCAGTATCAACACAACTGCTGCCTGGAAGAAACTGCATTTCATTTTATTGGTCAAGTCTGACTTCCATATGATTGATAGCTTATCGATAGCTGTCCATGCCTTTGTCGATGTCTTTTTCGGTTGATGAGACACTGCTTCCTAGGTAGGGGAATTTGTCTACCAGTTTCAGAGAGGTTCCGTCTAGTGTGGAAATGTCACCTGTTTGATTAAAGCACATATATTCAGTTTTGTGTGCATTGACATGGAGGCCAATGCCTGCGGCTTGTTAAAGCTACAAACCAACAAAGAATAAAACTGTGGAAACAGCATTTCGAAAATCTACTAGGAAACCCTCCGAAAGTTATGCATGAACCAATCACCAGAATTATTTGTAAGCAATTGGACATTAAACTAGGACCATTCACTCAAGAAGAACTCGAGTCAGTTCTTAGAAAAATTAAAAATAGGAAGTCTGCAGGACTTCACGAGATTCCCTCAGAAGTATGGAAGAGCACTGTAGGTTATTTAATGGTAAATCTATTTTTATACATATAAACAGTTCTATTTCAAATAATTTATTTTAACATGAGTACAGTTTTTTGTTTATGCACATTTAAATGTAAAAACAGTTCTATTTCAAATAATTCAGTTTAGCATAAGTACACTGTTCTATTTGACCTATAGATTGGACCCTATCAGGTGCTACCACTCTGGCCCAGAATGGACCTAGGAGTGATAGCAATAAAGGAGTACTCCACATTCCCCAAAGCTCCAGCATTGCTGGGGCCTCACCACCAGATTGTTTAGTGTCATATCCAGGACACTTGTTGGCAGAGTCTTACTCCTCTGCAGAGATGCAGATGGTGTATTCTGCAGCCCCAGCCAACTGGGCCTTGTAACACTAGATCTCATAGCAGAAATTCTTAGTTAAGAACAGTTCCTGTAATAGCTTGGCTTCGTTGGCAATCATACTAGGGTGATAGAATTGAAGACCTCCTCTCCAGTATCTTATCCTTCATCTAAAAGGGCAAGGTCTAAGGCACCTCCCAAAATGGAAAATGTCAACGGAAAGCAAGCAGTTTTGAGAACCCCACTTTTAACCCTCCATTCGTGCAAAGAGAGAGAGGCCTCTACCGAAAAAGTTGACCTTGTGTTGCATCTTGACCACATCAGTAAGGTAAATATCCGTTCCATCACCATTCTCCTCTGAGTGGTAGGTTTCCATGCTGTAGAAGCTAATGTGCTGGAATGCATCATCATGGTAAGCAAGTTCAATCTTCTGTCATGCTGTTATGTTCACTTTAGGACTAATACTCTTAGGAAAGTTATGAACACCCTGATTATTGCATAAATAGTATCACTACTGTTCTTCTATAAGGATGGCAGCCCAATAGGCTGGACCTGTAAAATACACTGATTGCACTTTTGCAGAAGGGTAAAGACCTCCCCTTACAAGTATCCAGAATATGCCACTAAACCATTTGATGATGAGGCTCCAAACATGGAGCTTTAGGAAATATAGACTAATCCTTCATTACCATTACTCTTGGGTCCTCTCTGACCCAGAGTGGTAGTGCCTGATAGGGTCTCATTTATGGGTCAAACCGAAACCTTTTCTAAATGTGAAACTATTAAATGGTTGCAAACAAATTACTGATGTTAGCATTAAATAACTCATGAAGGTTAATAAGCCATCAACAAAAAGACTATTGATGTTAAATTGAATCATTAGTATTACACAATCAGTCTTGTGACCACTTAACTATGTGCAAACAAATGAGCTGTAGCTTGTTTAAAATACTTACAAACTATTTGTTTACAAATCATTTATTTCATATATATGTGTGTGTGTATGTGAAATAAATTATACCAAATCCTGTCATATATATATATATATATATATATATATATATATATATATATATATATATATATATAAAACAGGATTTGGTATTAAATAACCCACAAAGGTTGATAGGGCATAAAACACAACCAGCTGACATCTACAATGCTTTAGCATTTAATAACCTTCAAGAAAGAAACCAAGCTAAATTCTCTTTGGGGGAGTGGGGAGCGCCTTAGATATTTTTAGATGAGGAGTCAGATGCTGCTTGGGAAAATGGTCTCCTTTAAGCCAAGTTCATCAGTTATGTGTTATAATCTCTTTGTATACTGTAGTGATAACTGAGCATTGTAAAATTATTTCTGTTTTAATTACTTTGCTATCAATTCACTTTTAATTGCTTGAATCCACTATTTCACTACTTGCCCTGGGTATGTCACTGAATTGCATCTGATTGTGAGGCTTCAGTTCTGAAGATCTGGGTAGTATCACATACCCTTTCATTGCTGTTACTCCCCGGGCCACTCTGACTTGGAGTGATCATACCTGTTAGACTCCCATCTATGAGTCAAATAGATCTGTTCAAAAATTATTCATATTTAATAGAATCATGTATACAGTGAATGAGATTCTCTAACTTCTAGGTATAAAATAACACCAGATGAGTTGACATGCCATTAAAATCAATCACCAGTCACTAACTAGCTCAGTTTTTCTCTAAAAAAAATGCTGATCATGATTGATGGTATCTAGACATTATCACTTTATTATCACTGACACATATGTTTTTAAAGATTTCATTGATTCATATCCGTTCACAAGAGTTCACTTTTCTTTCCTTTTATTTTGATTTGCAGTTCAGTAAAACAATTAGATGGTATGTATAATATCATCTGGGTAATGCCCATAGCAAAATACTCCATAATGAAGAGCTTTCTGTAGAATTAAGGATTCCTGGATTGATTTTCAAAGTTTTTCCTCGTCACTTGTCACATGTAAACCATTGTTGGAAGCTTATGATAATCCAAACAAGAAGAAATGAATTTATGTGTGTGTGTGTGTGTGTATATTTGACAGCAGATTCTCTTGAAGACATATTTTATTGAAAATTTTATTCTTCTTTTCTTGTTGGCGAACAAGATATCTCAACTGCTGTTGTAGACAGTTTAGAAACTGTCTGATCTGAAGTGCAAAATCAATCCAGCACTTAAAATCACAGCAATACCATCTTCCTTGAATATGACCGTCGATAGTCAAAAGTACTCATAATCTGACTACGTTAACAAAAACTTTGAATGGTTTTTAAACTGCCTACAACCAAAGTTGCAGCGTCTCATTCACCAACAAGAAAAATTGAATAAAAAGTTAAACACTAAATCCTTGTCTCTCATTTTCAATAATATATATAACCACATGGTATTTTATTTAATGCATAACATGAACAATAAGAAGGTATGAACCCTCTTATGGTCCTGTTGGATTTTAATAATACCACTATTGTTCCTCTACAAGGATGACTTTGGCATTAAATGACCAATGATGGTTGATATGCCATTAAGAAAACAAAGAAGAAACTCAATAATAAAAAAATCAATAAGGAATCAGTTATGAGTTAAATAGATTCAGTATTTATGAAAGGAGTTATAAAAAACAGTTAAACACTGGACGAAAATCCCAAACCTATTGAGACTGAAACTGTATTTACCATACCAAGACAAATGAACAGAGAATAATGTATTAATTTCCTTCAAAACAGTCACCTTGATATTCAATACATTCCCCTTTTTTTTTATTTTCTTTCTTTTTTTTTTTTTTCTTTTTTTTTTATGAAATTGCATAGGGCTTGGTGGGCAGCAGTTGTAAATAATGTTCTTTCTAAGTTGGTGGGCCCCCTTGAATTAATCTCATCAGTTCTGAATGAGACATCATTCATTTCAGTGTTGTCCCACTGAACAAACCAACACCACCAAAAATGGGTTAGGTTTAAGATTTCTTTGTGATATCTATATGATATCTTTGATATATGATATCTTTGTGATATCTATACTGATAACTGAGCATTATAAAATGACTTCTATCTAGTTACTTTGCAATCAATTCACTTTAAATTGCTTAAAAAGATTCAATATTTATGTAAGGACTTATACAAAAAAGACCAGTTAAACACTATATGAGAAATTCAAATCTAATTATTACCATGCACCACAAATTCTTTTTTTCTTAATGTTATTTCAAGCTTTGGCCAATTAACTATTTCCTTTTATGTAGTTTGCATTTATTATATATATATATATATATATATCTAAAGTGTAGCAATAAAATTTATGTTAACTTTATATGAGATGTACAGATAACCAAACAAAAGTGTATATACAGGTCATTCAATAAATAAGGGAAGGTTTTTGGGGGAAAAAAGCAACATGAATTTTCCCCCATAAATGTAAACTTGGCATTGTTTAATTTTAGTTTATAACAAAAATTATTTTAATCTCCCCAAAGTATTTTTTTTTAATTTAGTTTTTTTTTTTTTGAGGCAATTCAAAATGGTGGCAAATCAAATAGTCTGCTATCAAATTTTTTCTGGCTGAGAAGTGCAAACCATGTAAAATTTACTGGACAAAGTGTAATATGTACAGAGAAGCATGTTTTTAATCAAAAATGTCTTTACAAATAGGCTAAAAATTGGTTTGCTTAACTTGAAAAGACAGTTCATGAAGTGGAAACCTACTGACTCTCCGGTAAAGAAAAGGTTCTGAGTGCAGCAGTCAGTAAAGGAAATAATACAGATAGCCTTCTGGGATGAGAAAGGATCCCTCACTTTTCATTTATTTGAAAAAGTGGCAACTGTAAACTGTTATCAATTACCAACTTTTTAGACAAAATTCACCTTGTTTATTGAATAGCCCTTGTATATAGCACAATGATTTTTATTTACATTCTGCAATACTATAAAATACAATGTGTATCTACAAACATGTTAACACTGAAACTGTATTTACCATACAAAGACAGAAATGAATTGAGAATAAAGCATTAATTTTCTTCAAAATAGTCTCCTTGACATTTAACACATTTATTCCAGATAATAAACCTTGATTTTGGTTTTTTATAAATTTTTCATATAAGTTTTTATCATTAGTTTGACTATAAAATTTCATGAAGAAACAATTACTAAATTATTTTATTTCTATCATTTTATAGCAAAGAGCATAATTATATATAAGTTAAGCAATTATGTGTGGTGTAACAATTATGAACTCCACAAAGTTCAAACTCTGGATGAGGCTGTTTGCATTTCACTAATACCCTTAAGAAAGGCATGAATCTATCTCCTCCTCATCCCACAAATAAATAGCAAGTTAGACTGAACTCTTTAGCCACTCTGACTTGGAGTGATTGTATCTGTTAGGGTCCGGTGTATGGATCAAATAGATGTGTTTAAAGTTATTAGTATTGAATTGGCTTAGTTTTTGAGTTCTTTATTTAATGGCATACCAATCTTTGTGGGTTAGTTAATGCTAAAATCATCCTTGTAAAAGGATAGTAGTGATACTATTTAATCCATAACTGGGGGTCCGGGAATAAAGAGGTTCATACCTTTCCCAAGTCTGAAAGTGAACATTATAGCATGACTGGAGCTCAAAATTGCTTACTATGATGTTGCATTCCAGTACATTAACCCCTATGCTGTGGGAACTCCTCCCTAGTTTTGAATAGGAATGCTTGAAATCATATGACTGCAGGCAAATAAATATATTATTGAATTGGAATAGTTACTTGAAAAGAATATGATTACATATCAGTTAAGCAATTTTCCTGTCGGATGTCATCTTTATATGGTTATATAATACTCAGATATATTTTCTTAAATATACAAGAGTGTCATTCTACCATTAAAGTAACCTGTCTCACTTTGGCATTGTATGATCATAGGAATTCATAGCATTATTATTTCATCATCAAAAAATTTTCCTTGACTTTTTATGACCTTACTCCATTTTTCAGGAGGCCCAGCTATTAGTTAAATAGTACCACTTATATATTTCTGCAAGGATAGCTTTGGCATTAAATAACTCACAAAGGTTGATATGCCATTAAATTAAAAAGCCCAAACCTTTCAGGTAGTTTTTGTGGCATAACAGTTATCATCATAGAAAAAAAGTTTGGTCTTGTTTTTCTGTTTAATGGCATATCAACCTTTGTGGGTTATGTAATATCAAAATCATCCTTGTAAAAGAACAGCTGTGATATTATTTAAACAATTGCTGAGAGGGATGAAAGGGTTCATTCTTTTCTCAAGGGTATTTGTCGTAAAGGGAACGTAATAGCATGACTAGAGTTCAAACTCGCTTACTATGATGTTGCATTCCAACACATTAACCACTGCACCAAGCGGATTCCCTCATAAAAAATGGACTCCTTTCAATATTTGGAGAGGGCTGTTTGCATTTTGCTTTATGCTAATACTTTTGAGAAAGGCATGAATTTATTCCTTCTCCCTGTCAGTGGGGCTTAGAATATACTGATTGCTGAGGGGTAAAACCCTCTCAAAAAGTGTTGTCCTTGATATGGGTCCAGTAGAACTGTTTGAAAATTATTAGTATTGAATAAGAATACATGAAACCATAATTATCTAAACAAATGATTATAGCCAAATTTTTAAAGAATAAAAAGTACAATTAAAAAAATTCAATGAGACATTGAATATTTTGTTATGATTGTAATGAAATATTTAGAAATTAATAAAAATTCTTGCCTAGTTGACTGGGGCTGTAGAATACACCGACTGCTTTTCTGCAGAGGAGTATGACCCCCACCTCGACGTGTGTCCTGGATATGACTAAACAATCTGATGGTGAGGTTCCAGTAATGCTGGAGCTTTGGGGAATGCGGAGTACCCCTTCATTGTCATTGCTCCCAGGTCCACTCTGACCCAGAGGGGTAACACCTGATCGAGTCCTATCTATGGGTCAAATAGAACTAAACTGTGTACTTATGCTAAGCTGAATTGCTTGAAATAGGACTGTTTTGACATTGAAGCTGCATACTTATGCTAAACTGAATTGTTTGAAATGGAACTGTTTTTGTATGCTAAACCAGATTGTTTGACATTTAAACTGTACTTTATGCTAAACTGAATTATTTGAAATAAAACTGTTTTGACATTTGGCTATGTGTAAACAAATACTATACTTATACTAAACTTAATTGTTTGAATTAGAACTATTTGATTAAACTGAATAGCTTGAAATAGAAATGTTTTTGACAATTAAACTGTGTAGATATGCTGAACTGAGTTGTATAAAAATGGATTTGGCATTAAATAACCCACAAAGGTTGATATGCCATAAACCCAAACAAACAATAATCAAGATTCAGCATTAAATAACCCATTAGAAGTTGATATGCTATTAAATAGATAAACCAAACCAACCTATATCTTCTTTTTCAAATTCTTAAGTCTTGGTATGGCAACCAGTCTAGGAGAAGGAAAACTCTAACCACCTGTACTTCACTTAAAAATTAACCTTGTTGCATCCTGCCATTGGAGAGGTTGGGTAAATAAACCATCTTTCTGGTAAATCATATATTTTAACATTAAAGAATGGTTGAATAAATAATTCCATTATAGTGTACTCTGTTCTAGTTGAGTACTCTAAATCTATAACCTATTGTTATCCAAGTACTTATTTACTGATTTTTTTTAAAAAAGTTTTTTGTACTTTATTTTAAATAATGAAAGCTCAAGATGCTAATGACCTATGTGGGATATCTGAAACTTGAAATGACTGAATAATCTTTCATTTACATTGTAAACCAACATCATTTATTAGGAATGTTTAAAGATATGTTCTGCAATGTCAACTTACTCCAGCAAATTTTTCATTGTTCAAAGCATCTTATTTTAATGTACTACACAATTGTGCCATATTTCTCTTAATGTTCTTCACATCCTCAGTTCTTACCCTTGTGGTGAACTTTTCAAATTAGGAAATCTAAAAAAAAAAGAAAAAGAAAGTCACATGAATCTAAGGGGTCGGGTAAATATGGTGGGTGTTGCATTTACACAATTTTGTGTTTCACTGAAAATATTTTGCTCTGTTGACTGGGGCCATAGAATATGCCAACAGATCCTCTGCAGAAGGGTAAGACTCTCCACCCCCATGAGTGTCCTGGGGTAGGACACTAAATCATCTGATGGCAAAGCTCCAGTTTTGGAGCTTTGGGGAATGTGGAGTACCCTTTCATTGCTATTACTCCCTGGTGCACTCTTACTCAGAGTGATAGCACCTTTTCAGGTCCCATCCTAGAATAGAATGTTAATCATTTACTATACTTGAAACCATTTAACTGTGTGCAAACAAATAACGTTGACAAGAATTATTAGTGTCAGATAGCAATACTTGAAACCATTTAGATTGTAACTCTAGAAATCGTTTAACTGTGTGCAAACAAATGATTAATATCAAATTAGACAGGCCTACTTGATAAATAAAATTATTAATGTTAAATAGGAATACTTGAAACTATTTAACTGTGTTCAAACAAATGATATTAAATAGAATCATTAGTATTAGCAATACTTGAAACCATTTAACTGTGTGCAAACAAATGGGCTATGGCTTGTTTAAAAATGTTATGATTGGATACACTATGTTTTTCATCACTTCTTCTGTGACATCAACTCTTTTAAAAACTTGGAATAAAATTTTTTTTGCTCAAACTATTTTTATGATGATAACCTAAGGTTGGAACTAGTTGAGAACAGCTAAAAAATAAATAACTACAAAGAAATATCCCTATTTATCTTATGAATTTCAAAAACACTTTACAAAGAATTCTCTCAATTACCTTCTGAAAATATTCAATGATATCTGGATAAATGGAACATTCCCAGAATCATGGAAAATAGCAACAATTATTCCTATGTCTAAGTCTGGGAAAGACAACTCAAACCCAGAAAACTACCACCCAATAGTACTAACTAGTTGCCTCTGTAAAACAATGGAGCGCATAGTAAACAAAAGACTGGTCTGGTTTCTTGAATCTAATAAACTTATTACCAACTCTCAATGTGGCTTCCGAAAACACTGATCAACAATGGATCATGTGTTCAAATTGGAAACCTCCATAAGAGAGGCCAATATCCAGAAACAACATCTGATAACAGTCTTTGATCTGGAGAAGGCTTATGAGACCACTAGGAAGTTCAGAATAATGAAAGATCTCCATAGCCTTGGACTGTGAGGAAGATTGCCAAACTTCATAAAGAGTTTTCTCTCGGACAGGCATTTCCGAGTCCAAATCAGATCAATGTTTACTAATTTCAACAGACAGGAAGAGGGAGTTCCTCAAGGGAGTATTCTGTCAGTGACACTGTTTAATATAAAAATTAACAGTATTACAAGGTGTCTTACTCCTGGAATTGATGGTTATCTTTACATTGACGACTTCTGTATTACTTCCAGATCAAAATATATGTGAACTGCAGAGCGTCAACTGCAACAATGAATCAATAAAATAACACATTGGGCAAACACAAATGGATTCAACATATCCAAAAGCAAAGTGAGATGCATGCATTTTTGTCAATTGAGAAAAATCCACAATGACCCACTCATAAAACTAGAAGACACAGAAATACCTGTCGTTAATGAGTA
This sequence comes from Sepioteuthis lessoniana, assembly GCA_963585895.1. NCBI lineage: Eukaryota > Metazoa > Mollusca > Cephalopoda > Myopsida > Loliginidae > Sepioteuthis > Sepioteuthis lessoniana. The sequence continues at coordinate 61,404,119 of OY757908.1, forward strand.
TAAATTCCTGAGAATTATTATCAACAGGAAATTATTATTCATCTCCCACATAAAATATTCAAAAAGTAAAAACACCCATGCTCAACAACTCCTACGAGTAGTCACCCACACAAAATGTTAGATTATGGTATATTTATCTATAGATCTGCTAGGAAGTCCTGCCTTAAAAACTCAACCCAATCCACCACGAAGGCCTAAGACTAGTCTTAGGAGCCTTCAGAACTTCTCCAGTTCACCAAAGCCCATGAAGGACCCGACCCCTACAACTCAAATATGAAAAGTTGGCTCTGCAGTATTACACAAAACTGAAATCCTGCCCATCCAACCCAGCCTACGACTGCATCTTCAACCCTAAACACAAACAACAGTTTGAACAAAAAGGAAAAACCATTGAACCATTTGGCCTTTAGATGGAGCCTATTCTCCAAGAATCCATAATTTCTGTTACAAATGTACATAAAAGCATCCTATCACAAATACCACCTTGGATCATTAAAAACCCACAAGTAATTCTCCAATTAAACAAACCCCCTAAAACAAAAACGCATCCCAACACTTATCTGGAAAAATTTCACATTATCCTCTTACACCATCCTGACCATCAGTATATATTTACGGATGGCTCCAAGGATAGCAATAAAACAGCGTGTGCCAGTGTTCTCAATAAAACCATTCCAATGAAAAGCTCCATCCTGATTGCAGAAGTATGTACCATTGACCTTGCTCTCAACATCATTTCTAAGAACAAACATAAGTTTATCGTATTCTCTAGCTTGCTCTCTGTATTAACATCACTGAGAAATAAAAAGCTGGAGAAGCCATTAATTGTTAAACTGCTGAGTAGACTAAACTCAATGTCTAGTCTTAAAGAAACAATTATGTGTTAGTTCCCAAGCCACATTGGAGTGAGCAGAAACGAAAGAGCTGACTCAGCAGCCAAATTGGCCTTAGATCTGAGCCCCGACAATATCTCCATTCCGTATACTGACTTGAAACCCCAAATCAATAAATTCTTTCTTACAAAATGGCAACAATGCTGGAATAACAACATTAACAACAAACTCTTCCAAATAAAGCCCACTTTGGGAGAATGGAGACCAGCCTTCAGAAAATCAAGAAAGGAACAAGTTGTTATATCTCGATTGCAGATTGGCCACAAGTCTCACTCATCCTTTTATACTCAAGCAGGAACAGCCACCACAATATTTGACATTACACCATTAAACATGTGCTAGTGAAATGTGCAGCTCCAGCTATCACAAGAGAGCGGCATTTTAAAACAGATAATATGAGAGTTGTTTGAGAACGTCCACTTGGATGATGTTCTCTCTTTCTTGAGAGATACCTAAAAAAATAACTTTTCACAAATAAATTATAGTCGAATAGCAATAATTGAAACTATTGAATATCTGCAAGTAAAACTGTAGTGTGAAATGATAACTACTTGGCAGTACAAACAAATTATATCAAATAAACTACTTCATGTTAGATAGAAATACTTGAGACCATTTACTCATGTGCAAGTAAATGAGCTATGTTTTTTTTAAGGTATGTTCTCTACAATATATGCGTTTGCAGATCATGCATATCTAATTTATGTGAACTGGATTTGGCATTAAATAACCCATAGTGGTTGATATGCTGTAAAACCCAAACAACCAACGCTATTTGTCATATCACATTTTTTCATCTCTTTTTATTTATATATATAAACTGGTGAAAAGAAAATATATATATACAAAGAAAGATCATAACTGTTCCATCATTCAATCAGCATTCTTTTTCAAAAAAATATAGCTAGTCTTTACATCAAATCCCTATACACTAACATACTTGTTGGTAAGTGTATTGAATGTTTAGAAAATCACCTTCACAAAACAAACACTATATTACCCCTACCCATTTCTAAATTAATTAAAATCTGTTCCTTATGCAATGTCACACATATATAGATTGTAAACAGAATTTTATTTACATGATACTTGCTTCTTTTGTGTCGAATTTGTTATTTAAGATTACCTGTTAAACTTTAAAATCAAGACTTTATTTTATTTTTTTAAGCTTGTATTCCATTTTTTTTCTTTTTCTTTTTTTTTTCTTTTGGTTTCTTTATTTAATGGCATATCAACCTTCATGGATTATTTAATGCTAAAAGCCATCTTTATAGAAAGACAGTAGTGGTACTATTTGATCTATAGCTGGAAGGGATAAGGGAATTCCTACCTTACCCTAGAGTATTAGTCCAAAAGTGAACATAATTAAATGACTAGAGTTCAAATTTGCTTACTACAATGTCACATTCTAGCATTGTAGCCATTATGCTATATGGACACCCCTCCCACCCAGTTTTTTTGTTTCTTTCTTTTTCATCTTAAGTGCAAATATCTTTCTCTCTTTTTACCCACCCCCCACCACACCACACCTCGCCGAAGCAAATATTGTTCATATTGTAATATACCAACAGAAAATAAAATTGCAACACTCTGAAGGACAATGTTGATTTTACTCCGGGTCATTAGCATAGCTATGACGGATTGAGGGTTGGGGGTTCTGACACCAGGCACCGCTTTTGGGTAACAAGGTGTGGGACAATAAACTCAAGGACTGCACACACTCTAGCTAAGCCACTGTGTATATGTCATTCAGCTGTGCACACATTTTCATTTAAATTTCTTAAACTTTAAGTTTCAGTCTTGATTCTCTTTTATTACTCTCCATATACCAACTAAGAAGGGTGGAATAGCTATACGATGTTAAAAAGGTTGGATAGTTATACAATATTAAAAAGGAAGAAGGCAATTCAAATATGACCTGCTACAATTTTACAATAGTTATTTACTAAGCTTAGTTTACATGTGACACAAAGCAAAAATTATGGGACGTCCAGTGAGAATCAAGCTCACTTAATCTGCTAATCTACACTGCATTGCACCACACCTTCTAGATCTTGTGTGATAGTCACAGCTCTCTCAAACTCTATGGGTACTGCACCTCTGTAGAAACTTTATCAGGGAGTTTAATTCCTTGATACAGAGTTTCTTCCACTTTTATTTCTGTAGAGGTTTATATGGCAGACTCAAAAGTGCCGCCTGAGGTGGACAGACCTCCCACCCCAGCTACACTATTGCTTATACGATAGAGTGATGATGTCTAGACATCATATTTGCTCTTGGAGAAGGAAAAAAAATGAAATATAATCTTTAAGAAAAATGAATTTTTTTTATGTTTAACAGTTAATGTTAATGTGCCAGATTGAGACGTTGTAGTAAACGAGTCTGAACTCAAGTTACGCTTTTTTGTTCTCTTACTGACTAATACCATTGGAAAGGGTATGAACCACCTTATATCCTCCAGGTATGGGTTAAACAGTACCACTACTGTTATTCTACAAGGATGGCTTCAGCATTAAATAATCGACAAAAATTGATATGCCTTTAAACAAAAAAACCAAGCCAATCTTACAATACCAACAATATAAAAGTTTAAAAGTAGAACTGTGTTTTAATACACTGCCCAACAATGTGTCCTTCAGAAAGTAAAGAATTTATAATAAATGTGTTTTGTAATACAAAGATGTTACAGTATTCCTCTTCCTTCCAAGATGGTCTTTATTTTGTTTGGAAAAGTTGATAAACTTGTCTTTTCCCTGAGAGCTTAACTGTATTAAGATTTTTTCATGTTAGCAATCTGTTTTGTAATTTAAAGCTATCCAAACAAAAAAATGCAAATTTCTGAACCATCCGTGCAGTTCATAATTAGGGAGTCAAAGTCTATTAGAATTGTATGTACTCAGTGAAAGAGTCCATAATCATATCTATATATCAAGGTTATTCAATAAATGAGTTCAATGTTTCATTAGGAGTTGATAATAATAAGCTTTGTTTACAGTTTCCTTTCTTTTTTTTCTTTTTTCTTTTTTTTTTTAAAGGAAATATTGATTTCCTTAAAAAAAATAGATCCTTTCATGTCTCAGAAGGCTTTCAGCATGACCTTCTTTATTGACTGCTGCTCCTGGACCTTATTCTTTACTTGAGTCAGTTTCTTCTACTCTATAGATGTTCTTTTTGGCATACTTAGTCCATTTGTAAAGATTTTTTACTAAAACATGCTTCTCCATGTACATCATACTTTCTTATGTAAATCTCCCATAGCTTGCAGTCCTCAGCTACAGAAAATTTTATGACAGACAGACCTCTTTTCAAGCCTGGAGCACTCTGATTTTCCACCATTTTGAATAACTTCAAAATAAATATTTTTGCAAGATTAAGATAATGTTTTGAAATGAATCAATTCTAACCAAAGCAAAGTTTACATTGATAGAAGCCATTCTTTATTGGATGACCCTTATTTATTGATATGTCAGATAACCATCACATAGAAAATAACCTAAGCTATTGTTATGTAAGGGGAGAAAGGCTATAGCCACAAGCTAAGTACATAAAAGCTTATCTAAAATTTGTGAATGATCATTTTGATACGAGAAAGCATTTCAGAAAAATTGTGCCATGCTTAAGACCAAAAAATGTAAATTTGAACTATTTAGGCACAACAGTCCAAAAATATGTTCTTAAAAAACTTGGAGAAGTTACTCTGCAGGAAATGCAGTCTGTCTGTGTTTTACATTCTGCTGACAAGGCAGAATTTTCAGCTCATCCCATTATTGGATAATTTGATAAAAGCAACCAAGTGATTAAATCTCCAATGTCTTGTTATTTGATTGATGTAAGATCAGAATCTTCATAAGATTCTAAAGGATTCTATATCTGTTATTATTTTAGGAAATGCTTAGTTCTTTAATAAAGGAAAATGACAGGATGTATATGTATATATTCTTTTTATTATCACTATTATTACGATGGAATTTTCTTAGTCTCTCGGTGATGTTTAGGGTTCATCTCATCAAAAAGATTGGAGACAACTGCTTTAAAGAAATGTATATGTAATTGTCAAAACTTAGGTGCAGAGGTAATATTCAAATGACCATTCTCCACCTGTTATTACTTCAATGGCACTTTAATATCCTTAAGAGTGTTGTAATGTAAGTTTACTGTAGCACGTATTTACCAATGCAGAGATCATATTCAATTAACAGAGGGTAAATTTAGGCTCAGAAACTAGGGGCTCAAAGTGTTAATACTTTTTAACCTATCATCATTTAATTCCATACTTAATTAGCATTTCACTTGGCGTTTGTGTCAAGTGGGTCATTCTAAGTTGATTGCCTGGCCCCAAGGAGCCTTCCCCCCAGGCAGTGCCTGCTTGGCAAGGCTGGGTTTATTATTTGGTATCTGTAGTCCCCCAAAGAGAAATGCTGAAGAGACCAAGCATTTTTTGTGACAGCCACATATGAGTCTTGATTCATAGGTGTCGCTAACACACACACACACACACACACACACACACACACACACACACACACACACACACACACAAAATGACCTTGTGTCAAATCTGACTTGGTGTGACGTTCAATGAATCCTTTCATTTAACCTAATAATAATAATAATAACTTATTTTACCCAATAATGATATTAACTTAAATATATCCTTTTATTTCACCCAATACATGGCATAGAAGAAGAAAAAAAACTTTAGATTTTATTTTAACAGTTAGCCCATGGGCCTTCCTAAAATAATGTCATGGTTAACCTGAGAAAGTGCCAGGTCCAATTCCAACTCTCAGGTTGACTCTGACCCAGAGTGGCAGCACCTATTAGGATCTTATCTATACATATGATTGTAGAATAACAATAACACATACCTCCAAAAAGGGTCCAGCTGGCAGACAAAAATAAAGCAGGTCATAGCTCAGTGCAGTCCTCCTTAGCCTGCTGAAGGATGCACAGGGCTTCTCCCATCAGTGTGACGCCGAGCTCCTTCAGCATAGAGCAATTCAGCATTTGAAGGCTCTCAATTGTCAGCTTCTCGTCTACAAACTTTGTCGATGAGTTTTGGCAGAATGAAGAAGCGTTCCCAATCATCAGGTGTCATAGATCCTGTTCGCAGCTCCATGTAGGATTTGTCAGGTTGTGTAGGGCAATTAGTTGCGATAGCCGAGAGTAAATAATCGCGTTAGCTAAGAGCAATCAATTGTAAAGACAAGAAACTATTCCCGATTGAGGAACGGGGGCTATATATGGTGCCTTGGGGCATACCATTGTGCACAAGTGGGTTATTCCATTGCATAGATTGTCATTGGCTGCTTGTAAGTTAGTGAAAGTATTTTATTATATAAACCAGCTTCAGTTTAGCATTGTAAGGAGGACTGCACTGAGCTACAACCTGCTTTATTTTTGTCTGCCAGCTGGACGCTTTATGGAGGTATGTGTTATTCCGAGAATTAATTTTTATTTATTGCTGACTTTTTGTCCTCATCTTGGTAGTTTTTTGTGTTGTTTCTTCTTTCACTACGTTTCGACCAAATTTCACCTCTAGCCTTCTTCAGGTGATTTACCATGACCTCGGATAGGAATGATGAGTCTTGTAACCGTATCCCCAGTAATTACTGCCTTCCATAGTTGTTGTCTATTGCACCACATTTTTGACCAAGTAAACCTCTGGCCGGCTTGGGTAGGATTTGAAACCGCTATTTTCTGACAATGCTCACCTGGAACCGTAGAGACTCAACACCTCTATCCGCTGTGCCACGGGCCCCGTTATTGTTATTCTACAATGATATACATACAATTTAAGTGTCCTGGATATGACACTATCCAATGGTGGAATTCCACTTCCAGATTTCTGGAGAGTTTAGAGTTCCCCCTCCCACTTCATTGCCATTACTCTTAGGTCTGTTCTGATGTTGAGTGGTAGCACCTGTAAGGATCACACGTATGGATTAAATAGATTTATTTGAGAAGTATTAGATAAAATACTTGATATCATATAACCCAGTACAAACATGAAACTACAGGGTTCAGGTGCAAAATTAGAACTAGTCTAATAATAAATAATTGTAATAATAAATGACTCTATTATAAAACAAGATTAATTTTAATCTTAAAAAATAAGATAAACACAAAAAGTAAATTTACTCAATATGGCCATCATTTTTTTCAATTATTGTATCAACACACCTTCAAAATAAATTCTTCAGACATTTTATTCCATTCCTCCCCAGTAATAGTTTTAAGCGAGCCAATATTTGGATGGGAAATTACATTTGTTTTGTTTTCTAAAATGCTTCATATAGCGTAATCAAGGGGGTTAAGGTGTGGGCTTGATGAAAACCATAAAGAAACTCCAATTATTTCAGAAATTTTTTTTAGCTTGGTTTCAGCATTAAGCAAATCATAGATTTTTTGCCATTTTTCTTGCTCACTCATATTGTACTGAATTTTATGAAAAAGTGCTTGAATAATAGAGCTAATAATGAAAATTTAGATTTATCAGGTTTTTTTATATTGGACTAATCAGAGTAAAAAAATGTTTTAAGAATTATTTCATAGTTTGCTTCTGCACCCTGTATGAGGGTAGCCTAAAATGTTTATAGATTGAAAGTTTCACATGACTACTGTTGTTAGCTTTTTTGACTAATGGGATCCAAGCACTGCAATACTGATGGCAGAAGCGTGTGGACTGCAAGGAGGAACTGTTGAGAAATAAACCTCATTTGTTCACATTCTATGAGGATATCTTGGTCTGCCTATGAACTTTTCAGCCAACTCTTATATATGTAAATTATTTGTATTAAGAATATTTATTTTCAGATATAATTGTTTACAAAGGATTATTATTTTTAGTTACTTGAAACTATATAACTGAAAACAAATGACTATTAGATAGAAATAATTTTTTAAAACCATAAAATTGCTTAAAATATTTGAAACTATATAATTGCTTGCTTTAAAAAAAAGCCTGATTTCAGCATTAAATAACCCAACAAGGGTTGACATACCATAAAACCAACAAACAATTTTAGATTTTTATGAATATATATTATATGTTTAAAGTTCTATCCCATTTAAGGGACATTTTGGGATCTAGAATGTAAATATAGCAATTTTTTTATGAATAATCTTATTAATAGGACAATAGTTTCTGGATTAAGTTTGCTTTGGTTTGACGGCATATCAACCATTTAATGCCAAATCCTCTTTATACATATTGTATATGATTTGTAAATACATATTTTGTAGACAACATTTTTAAATGAGCCAACACTCATTTGCATGCATACAGTTAAATGGTTCTACATATGATTTGTAAGTCAATAGTTTGTTAGTAATCTTATTTTTAAATGAGTCAGAGCAAAGTTGTTTGCACACAGTCAAATGGTTCCAAGTATTCTAAAATGAATAGTTCTATTTAGTATTAATCTTTTGTCTGCACTCACTTAAATGGTTTCAAATATTGTTATCCAACATGAATAGTTTTATTTGCACACAGTTAAATGGTTTCAAGCATCATTATGTAATACTAACAATTCAATTTTGGCACACAATTAAAGAGTTTCAAGTATTGCTAATCAACACTAATGATTCTATTCAACATTACTCATTCATTAGCACAGTTAAATGGTTCCAAGTATTGATATATATCACAAACAATTCAATTTTGAGTCATTTGCTTACACACAGTTAAAGGGTCAAACAGTTCTATTTCTAACAATTCCATATCACATAGGTCATTTGTTTACAAACAGTTAAATTTCTATGTGATTTAACATAAGTCATATGTTTGCACACTAGTATTGCTATTGTTTCTACTCAGCTAAATGGTTTTAAGTATTGCTATCTAATACTAATAATTTTATTCAATATTAATCATTTGTTTGTGGACAGAAAAGTGGTTACAAGTATTGCTATTTAACACTATCAAGTATTAGTATTGTTTGCACACAGTTAAATGATTCCAAGTATTCTAACACAACTAGTTCTATTTATTTTTAATCATTTGTTTGCTCTCAGTTAAATGGGTATTAAACATCAGTCATTTGTTAACACACAGTTAAATGGTCAAACAGTTCTGTTCTACTGAAGTCATTTGTTTACATTCAGTTTAATGTCAAACAATTCTATTTGACCCATAGATAGGATCCTATCAGGTGCTACCACTCCAGGCCAGAGTGGATCTGGGAACAATCACAATGAAGGGGTACTTCACATTCCCCAAAGCTCCAGCATGCATTACTAGACCCTCACCATCAGATTGTTTAATATTATATCCAGAACATTCATTGGAAGGTGGGGTCTTACCCCTCTGTAAAGATGCAGTCTGCGTATTCTACTGCCTTAACTGACTGAGCTTTCTGGAATAAGTTTTATAAATTTATTTTATTATTTATATGAGAATGAGTCAAAAGTTTTGCAATGTTTTTATGTATTAGTTTTGTACATCATGTATATCACATGACCAAAGCAGTTTAAGTTGTGGTTGATAGTATCATGGTAGTTGGTGCACTAACTTATTGTGCATTGCTTTGATATTTGTGATTTGAAAGCCATATAAATGAATGTAAACTAATTCAGGAACTTATGTTTTACCATTACCGGACATTGGCCTAGCAGTTAGAGTGTTTGCCAATGGTCCGGGAGACCTGGGTTCAATCCCAGGTCGAGTCATACCAAAGACTCAAAAAATGGTACTTGATGCCTCCTTGCTTAACACTCAGCATTATAAGGCACGGATCAAGGGTAAAGTAGAGCAATCCAGGGAAGGAGTAGCGCTCTCCCCTACACCTTGGTGTAGTAGCTATCGAAAAGGGAGCCTTCGTGTTACCCTCGACTATGGTTGCCAACTTTACTTACTTTGTTTTACCAGTTCAAACTAGATCATAACACTATGGAAGCAACCAAAAAATACTTGTACAAAAAAGAAAGGCACAGTTAATCACAGTACAGCAACTAGATGATTCAAGAAATTTTGTTCAGATAGAAACTTGATGTGGCAAGGTTAAGTAAACCTAAGAGCATGAATGCAGAGGCTATGCTGTAAGCTATAGGGGCAAATTCAAGTTGCACTTAGAGAGTATCAAGCTAATTTGGCATCTCATAGTTCGGTGTGGTCTATCATCTTCACTAACTTGGCCAGAGTATCTGGAACTGCCAAATTGTACTTTATGCTGCTAAAATATTGCAAAACTTTTGACTCCACCTTATTATTGTTAAACTTCAACAAATCATATACAAATAGTCCTTTTTTTTTTCCCCGACATTTTATTGCTAATCCAATCTTTGGTATATTTTCACACAGTTATTTCAAAATATAATTAAAATAGAAAATTATTATACTGAATGTATACTTTTTAGCATATTTTATTCATACAAATAAAATTTGTATTTTTTTTAGATGAAGCACTGGCTGTCATTTTTAATATTAATTTTGACTCCTATTTTTTTCATCTTTTTTTTATTTTATTTTAATAACTCACTAGAGCTATTATTTCTATGAGATTGGTTTGATTTCTTTTTAATGACATGTCAACCTTTGTGAGTTATTTGAAGTCAGTCATCCTTGTTGAATAACACCAGTGGTACTATTTAGGTGATTGCTAAAAGTGGGAGGATAAGGAAGTTCATACCTTTCCCAAGGCTGTTTGAGTCCAGCATATCAGACACTATGCTACAGAGACTCTTCCTATTATATCAGGAAACAGCACACACCAGAGACAGTAATGAAGGATAAACTCCCCATGAAATACCTGGGTAAACCCTGATTATCCATACCAACTGCTTTATCATCCACCAGAGTTAATAATATCACAAGAACATATCCTTTACTTTGTCTCTTGATCTTCCAACAGGATATTTTTGTTATTGTTTTTACACCCTAATAGTGTTAATAGCATATTTTATTTTTTAGATAATATCTTACGTACAATGTCCCAGTTGGCTGGGGCTGTAAAATACACCGACTGCATCTCTGCATAAGTGTCCTGGATATGACATTAAACAGTCTGATGATGAGGCTCCAGTAATGCTAAAGCTTTATGGAATGCAGAGTACCCTTTCATTGCCATCACTCCCAAGCCCACTTTAGCTCAGAGTGGTAGCACCTGATAGTGCAGGGGTGTGATCTATGGGTCAAATAAAACTGTTTGACATTTAAACTGAGTGCAAACAAATTACTCATGCTGAATTGGATTGTTAGAAATAGAACTGTTTGACCGTTTGACTGTGTGTAAATAAATGACTGCTGTTTAATTGATTTGTTAGTGATACATAACAATATTTGAAACTATTTAACTTTGTTGACTTATGTTTACAAACCATATATATCTAATATATAAACTGGATTTGGCATTAAATAGCCTACAATGGTTGAAATGCCATAAAACCAAACCAAAGCAAACTAATAGTGTTATAGCCTATTTTATTTTATTTTTAGATAATGCCTTACCTACTACAATTACTAGTATTACTACTATCATCATCATTTTTTGTTTTTTATTTATTTTTAAGATTTTTTTTTTTGTGTGTGTGTGTATGTGTTTTTAAATGAGTGTCAAAAGTCTTATAAATATTAAATTTATTTTCAACATAGAGCTACTTAAAGGTCATAAATGGATTACTAATGAAATTCTGGCCCATGAATATGTACTGAGTGTTTGTTTGTTGCTGTTTTTTTGTTGGTTTTTTTTTTTTTTTTTTTTTTTTTTTTTTTTTTTTTTTTTTTGACAAATTTACAATGTTTAATTGAAAGGATCATAAAACAGCCAATAAGCCCACTGTGCACCAGCAGGGCAGAAAAATGAATGAATGTAATTATCAAAATCATTATTATTAATAATAATTTCCATCATCTATATAGAAAGCATCTTATTCTATCTTGGGAAATTTTGTGATTTTTTTCTCTAAATGGTCCAGTCATCTGTGAATGGATTAATGAAAAACATGATAGGTAAAGGGCAATGTATAAAAGATATTTGAACCAAGTAAAAGCTAATAGATACCAGGTCAAAAGTAAATGATAATAGGTAAGGGTCATAATAGGTAATATGTATTACACAATATATGATGCAACTCTGTAATAATATAATAGATAATATGTATTTGGTTGAAAGTAATATGCAAGATGGAAAACTTAGGTGATCTAAGGTAAAAGATGAATAATGGGTCACAGGTAAAATCTGGCTGATGCCAACCAAATGAACAACCCTTGGTAAGTCATACCTTTAGTATCTATCTTTTCTGACTCAGCCTTGAATATAAAAAATACAGAAAAAAAAACTTAATTTTTTAAAACTAAAGATAAAAAACGTCATACCTTTCTACATTTTGTGAGGGGACAATGTTTATGAGATTATATTGTAATGTATTACCTTGACCGGCAATGAACCTGGTGGATGTAGTTGACAGATACATCTTGTCATAGATAAACTCAACAAAGTTACTACTGGAAAAGCAGAAATGCATGGGTGTGATACTCAGGGTAAGAAAAATTTGTGGGTGTAAGCTGTAACCAAGGGAAAACAAGCAATGCGTGGGTGTAAACCATGACCAATGAAGAACAAGCATTGCATTGGTGAAGAAGTATGGCTATGTGGATCATGTGGGAGTTCTAAGACTATATAAGGTCTAGAATTTTGGCTGAAGTTCAGTTTTCTGCTGGTTGTTCTGACTTCTGACAACTCCTTTGTGTGTGCAAACTCTCACTGATGGCTCTCCTGCTCCACACAAGCATCCCTGTTGAAGAATAAAAATATAAGATTATATTTTTATATATGTGTTCCTCATTGTTTGTAGTGGTAGTACACAACAATATAACGATTTTTCAAATACTGTATAATGACATTGAGACTGCAGCTAGCCTTTTGAAAAGCAGCCAAGAGTGTGAACATAGGAAGTTTTTTGCAAAGCGTCCAAGGGTGTGAGCGTAGTGAGCCTGACATAAAGTTGTCAAACCAAAAATTCATTAGTAATAAACATTTTATCTTGCCTTATATTAGTAATTATTAAGTATCAAAGATTTACTGTAACTGCTATTTTATCTGTGTTTTTAATTTTTTCTTTTTTTTTTTTTTTTTTTTCAAGGTTTCTGGATGAACATCAAAACCAATGCATTCTCACTATTTATCACTCAACGACGACTTCCTCATGGAAAGAAAATCAAGTTGGAAGCTTAATTGCAACCATGATAACATCTTAAAGTTACCTTGGGATAAAAGAAGCTACTTTAATTTTATATTGTGAAAGGAAAAAAAACATTGTTGCCTGCAAAATAACTATTTCAACAATTCTCTGTATGGATTTGAAATTTTAAAAACTTGGAAAATTCAAATTACACTACCATTTTGTGGAAGAACTTCAGAATATTCAATCAGTTATTTAAACTTTGACTTTAAAAAACTTTTTTGTTTCTTTTTTTTTTTTTTTTTTTTTATCTCAAAAAATATAATTATTTTTCTCAAATCTCCAAATTCTTTTTTAAAAAATCTCCAAAGAAATTAACAAAGAAATGCACACGTCCATTAAAAAAAATTTGACAGTTCAAATTATGTAGAAATTTTTAATCGATAAAAACATACATGCGATTATACCCAAACTTGAGCTTGAAACTTTTCTGCTAATTTATGTCCACCATGCATTACAACACTCAAGGAAATAGCAGGAACAGCCATAGCCACCACCAGCCCCACAATATAGAGCGAATGTATAACTGCAATATCTGCATGAAGACATTTTCCAGGTTTGACAACCTGGAACGTCACAAGATGACCCATCAGATGGAGAAGCCATTCAGCTGCGACATTTGTGGGAAGTCATTCAGCCAAAAGTACCACCTGAAGCAGCACCAAGTGACTCATACGGGAGAAAGACCCTTCAAGTGTAACATCTGTAGCCACAGTTTTTCCAGAAATGGTAATCTAGCACGGCATATGGCAATTCACACTAAATCCATGCCTCAGAATGGGGGAACCACAAGACAACTGCCTCAGCAGCAGCAGCAGCAACAACAACAACAACAACAGCAGCCGCAGCAGCAGCAGCAACATCACCATCCCCCACCACCGCAGACCCCGCCTCCATTGCCACCAATTCCACCACCTCCACCTACAACATCATACCAGGAGAACTGTTATGAATGCTATGATTGTGACGTATGTGCAGCTCAGAAATACAACAGTAGCTCCAGAAATTACAAAAGTACTCCAGTGATCTACCCAGGGGATAAGCCTTTCAAATGTGATATTTGTGGTTGTTCCTTCTCAAGAAATGGAGACCTGACCCGGCACATGCGCACGCATGAGAAACCAATCCAGCCAAGCTATAGCAATGGGGATGCCGGATGCTCCCCGACATACCAAAGTGAGAACCCCTTCAACTGCAAAGTCTGTTGGAAAGCCTTTTCTCAGCGGCCGAGTGGTAATATCCACGAGAAAATTCACAAAGCCCTGAAGCCGTTTCAGTGCAACCAGTGTGGCAAGTCGTTCTCACAGAGAACTCATCTTCAAGTCCACCAGAGCCGGATCCACACAGGAGAGAGAGCTTTCAAACACGTGACTGAAACACCGACGACCAGTTCCAAGTCTAGCAGTAACCCACTAAACTGCGATATATGCTGGAAAGCATTTTCTCAACGATCACACGCTAGCCTCCATAAGCGGATCCACTCTGTAGTCTTGCCCTTCGAGTGCAACATCTGCGGGAAGG
>OY757908.1:61423712-61566212 GCA_963585895.1 Sepioteuthis lessoniana
TGTGTGTGTGTGTAATATATATATATATATATATATATATATATACACACACATACATATTACATAGTTCTTATAATCATTATTGACATTTAGGGAATTTAAGTATATCATATGAAATATATTCAAGAATTGTCATAAATGAACTTGACAAGCTAAGTTAAAATCCTATCTGAGGATTATGGTATTTCCTATTACACTAATGTCCTTTGAAAGGCATGAATTGATCTCTTCTCTCCCCAGTTATGGGTAGGGCAGACTGATCTCATTAACCTACAAGAAGGAAAATTTAAACCAGCTGTACTCCACTTAAAAATTGACCTTGTGTCACATCCTGCCCATCGGTCAACTTTTGGGTTAATATATACATCGATGAATGACTTGTATCTTTCAGAATTTATTTGGAGACATAAATTTCGGGGAAGTGCCTTACACAAAATTTATACACCAAATTCCACATAGGTGTTCTGTTAAATAATAAATATATATTCATATTTATTATAAATTAGATACAATATCATATATAATATTATTATAATTGTTGATTATAAATATATATTCTTGTTAATTTAGTTTATTGTATTTTAATTAATTCTTATTTATCTATTTTTGATTATATTTTAATTTTTACACAAAAAGATTACTGTCTTGGTTGGGGGGGGGATGTCTTGTCAGTCACTATTGAGACCTTGGGATTTCATATCTAAAAGGAGGAATTTGAGGCAAGGGGATGAATTTCTGTCATTTGTATGAGCCATAAGTATTATGATTTTGCTAAATGACATTTTAAAATGTTTAAGGAATTAAAGAAACCTGAGATCCTTCTGCAGTTATAAAGTTATATATATATATATATATATTGTGCGTGTGAGTAAATGATGGAAAGGAATCCAACTATGAAGAAAAATTGAAAAGCAAAGTAATTCTTCACAATAAATTCATCACTTTTGGATTACTTTGTTTTTCAGTTTTTCTCCCTTTATTTATACATATGCATAATATTATCATTTTATAATGCCTAATCTATATTATTAAGGATTATTAGTGATTTAAGTGCATTGACAAGGAAATACAATATGTTGAAAAATAAATATTTGTATAAAATAAGTGGTTTTTCGCCATTTGGCTGCAAACTTATTGATGCAACTATATGTGGGTATGTGTGTGTGTGTGTGTATATATATATATATATATGTAACTT
Organism: Sepioteuthis lessoniana; assembly: GCA_963585895.1. Taxonomy (NCBI): domain Eukaryota; kingdom Metazoa; phylum Mollusca; class Cephalopoda; order Myopsida; family Loliginidae; genus Sepioteuthis; species Sepioteuthis lessoniana. The sequence continues at coordinate 61,424,911 of OY757908.1, forward strand.
TGCAGAACACTAACTCTTCAATTTGCAAAGTGTACCCTTGGGAATGTGTGTGACTCTGCAGGTCAAGTATATCCTTATATGCCCTATTGCATATGTGACAAATGTGTCTTTTCCAATGGCTTTGCTTCCCCCTTCCCCACACACACCTCTGTGCACCTTTATATGACTTCTCAAACCTGCTGCAGACCCACATATTTTGTCATAATTGACACAAGTTCCCTGTAGGTTGCTCAATTCACTTTCTTTCATGTGGATTGATTTACAGTCATCTCCTCCCTGTCTCCAATATCTATCCTGAGCACCCTGAAGTTGTTTTTGACAACATCCTTAAAATATTTATTACATTTGTCTTGCATGTTTACCATGTTGCAACTCGTGTGTGTGTGTATATATCATCATCATCATCATGTCGCGCCGCCTGCGCGGATATCCCTGACCGTCTCTCGCCATCTCTCCCTATCATTCATCGCCTCCGGCAGGTCTTCAGGGTTACATCCCGTGTCCTCACATAGCTGCTGTATGTAAGTTCGTGCTGGTCGTCCCACTCTTGCACATCCATGAGTGGGGGTCCACAGGAGTACATCGCTTATGAGCTCGTCCTTGCTTCTCCAGCAGTGTCCTGCGTGTCTGGTTCGTCGAACTTGTATAGTTTTTGTGATGGGGGGCAAGTGTCCGTATAGTTGGAGTATATACATATAAATAAAATTAACTTAAATCATGAGTCAGAAATCTTCTACTAAAGTTTCACCTTATCGGATCATCAGGAAGCCAAACTCCAACTCTTTTCCCCCGGGCGGTGATTCAAGATACTTTTATCTCTTGTTCCTGGCGGGAAGGGGTCGGGGGGGGTTCTGGTATTGTGAATGCTGGTAGATATTAAATTAGTAAATATATAATATATATATATATATATATATTATCTCATATGATAATGTGTAAACAATTGTGGAAAACTAGTATATGAAGAGGTGCTAAAAAGTTCTCATCTTACCCAAGACAGAAATGATCTAAAACCAAGAAAAACTTCTCTTTTATTGTCCAGTGATGAACAACCTTTATGTTTTAGCTATGCAAGCTTACAAAAATATTTTTTCAACATCCAATGTCACAATGAGAAAGTATACAAATACTTGATTATATTTTCAAAACTAGTGTAATACTATTAAACTCAATGTAATAGCAGAAATAAACAATATTATCTAGACAATAATGTAGCTCACCATGTTTGGTTAGAAGTTAATGAAGTTTTTACATAACTTTGTCTACTATCTATAACAGTTGTGCATATTATATGCACAGGTATTTTTGATGGTGGGCTGAAAAGTTTATATGACATCATATCTGCTGTTCATGACTTTTTTGACAAATGGGATCCAAACTCTGCAACACCAATGGAAGAATCGTGTGGACCACAAGAAGGACTATGTTGAAAAATAAAGATCATTTAGTCACATTCCATGAGAGTATCTTGGTCAGCCTATGAACTTTTCAAGAGGTGCCCGTGGTGTAATGGTTATCGTCGTAGGAAATGGACACGTTGACACAAGTTCAAATCCTGGACAAGACTGATTGCATTTCACATAGCATACCTTGGGAACGGTATGAATCCAATTATTCTCCTTCCAGCTATGGGTAAATAGTAGGACAGACTGGGTTCTTCAGCCTTGGTGAGGCAACTAGTCTAAGAGAAGGAAAACTCTGAATTCAAACCTGTTAAACTCCGCTTAAAAATTGACCTTGTGTTATATCCTGCTCGAGCGGAGGGGTTGGGTAAATAGGATGAACTTTTCAGCTGACCATCATAAATAGTAAACCATGTTGCAGAAAAACTTTATTATCTGAGCCTCTACCTAAACAAAGGCTTTAGTTATGCTGGGAGACTTTGGATTGAACTTAAGCAAGCTTAGCCCTGGAAACAAGGTGAGCTTCTATGTCTTGAAAGCATATTTCATGTAATGAACAACTCCTTGTTTTTTAGGTGAAAAATTGGTCTTTAAAAAAGTTGTTCATTGAGTATATTACACTGGTGTGTGTGTGTGTGTGTGTGTGTATATAATATATATATATATATATATATATATATATATATATATATTACTCTATACACTTACTGCAGTTCAGAACCCTGATCACATTATTTCTCAAGTTTCTTCAACTCTTCAAAAAATATTCTATAAAAATTGACTTTCCAAAAAGGTCTTTCTCTTCCCTCTTGAGCCAAGCACCTTACAGCAACCCCCTATAGATAGATAGATAAATATGTGTGGAAGAAGAAAGGAAATGACTCTAATTATCTACTGAAATATGAAGCTGATACTGTAAATGCTTGAGTATCATCTGATACTATCCAGGACTGTTTGTTGACTTTGGCACCTGGAAATTTTAGGTATACTGGTAGGCCTAGGTCTAGCCTTGGACAACTATACACACAAAGCTTCTATCTTGTATATAGTGCAACCCCCTAAAATTTAGGTCTCAGAAAGTTGCATGATATGCATGCCTGTAAGGTATATCAGAAAGAGGGAAAAGGCCAACCTAAACACCTGAAAATATGTAAATTTTCACCGAGCCGTCTTCATAAATAAAATTAAAAAAAACAATGACTGGAATTTATTTTTAGTTGGATGGTTAAAGTAACTATTACATTCCTATAAAATATATAATACACATTACCAAAGACATGTTATCAACTGGCTATTCTAGACAAATAGCAAATGTTAATTTAATTATTCTCCTTTTAATTGAAATGCCATGCTCTCAGCAAGGCTTAGAATATGCTGACTCCTGAAAAGAACACTCCACCCCACCCCGCCAAAAAATAAATAAACTGCATCTGGTGGTGAGGCTCAAGTTCTGGAGAGTGTAGAGTACCCCTTCATTGCCATTAATACTAGTTTCACTTATTCAGAGTGGTGGTACCTTTTAGGGTCCCATCTATGGGTCAAAAGATCTGTTTAAAAATTATTCATATTTGTGAGTTCAAACTCAAATCACACTGTTATGTTCACTTTCTGACTAATACTCTTAGGAATGGTACGACCCCCCCCCCTTATTTCCCAGTTATGGGTCAAATAGTACCATTACTCTCCCATAGGGATGGTTTTGGTATTAAATAACCCATGAAGGTTATTTATGCCATTAAACAAACCTAACCCTACCTAACATAAGGCCATCACTCTCAGGTCCACTCTGGCCCGGGGTCATAGCACCTGATAGGGTCATATCTATGGGTCAAATAAAACTAAACTGTGTACTTATGCTAAACTGAATTGCTTGAAATAGAACTGTTTTTGACATTGAAACTAGTACACTAAATGGAATTATTTGAAATAGAACTGTTTTTGACAAAAATTTACTTATACTAAACTGCATTGTTTGAATTAGAACTGTTTAACTAAACTGAATAGCTTGAAATAGAAATGTTTAATTATATAAAAATGGATTTGGCATTAGATAACCTATAATAGTTGAGCTGCCATAAAACCCAACCAAACCTAAGGACTGTTAATAGTTATGTTTACAAATGATTACCGGACATTGGCCTAGTGGTTAGAGTGTTCGCCAATGGCCTGGGAGACCTGGGTTCAATCCCAGGTTGAGTCATACCAAAGACTCAAAAAATGGTACTTGATGCCTCCTTGCTTAACACTCAGCATTATAAGGTACAGATCAAGGGTAAAGTGGAGCAATCCAGGGAAGGAGTAGTGCCTTTCAAATTTACAAATAAACTGTTCTATTTAAACAATTCTGTTTAGCATAAGTATATGGTTTAATTGTCAAAAACATTTCTATTTCAAGCTATTCCATTTAGTCAAACAGTTCTAATAAAACAATTTAGTTTAGTATAAGTATAGTTTTTGTTTACTCAGTTAAATTTCAAAACAATTCTATTTCAAACAATTCTGTTTAGCATAGTACAATTTCAATGTCAAAAACCGTTATATCTCAAGCAATTCAGTTTAGCATAAACACAGTTAAAAGCAAAAACAGTAAACTCTCAAAACCACAGTTAAGTTCTGTTTGACCCTGGGCCAGAGTGGGCCTGGGAGAAATAGCAATGAAGGGGTACTCCACATTCCCCAAAGCTCCAGCAATACTGGAACCTCACCCTCAAATTATTTAGTGTCATATCCAGGACACTTGTTTGGTGGGGTGGGTTGGGGTCTTACTCTTCTGCAGAGAAGTAGTAGGTATATTCTACAACCCCAGCTGACTGGGCAATATTTTTGTGGTGTTACTTAATCAGCAGTGAGATTTCATTGAGTAAACTAGTGTTCAACAAAAATAGTACCCCCAAACATTTTTTTGAAATAAAAAGTTAATTTTCTTCTAATCCGAAGATACCAGGATTTTATTATTTGTTGTGGAATATTATATCATCACAACAGCTATTATTATATTGTATAGGATATTTTTTACCATTCTCTATAGCATTAAAACTTTCTAACCAAAACTGTATTATGTTGCAGTTCAAAATTAAGTACACCCCTGCAAAAGAAGTTATTTCAAATCAATATGGCCGCTTTTATTTTATTTTATTTACTATTGCCTGTAGGAAAGTTTTATAGTCTGATAATATGCAGCCTTTTGATTCTCTCTTTGATTTAGAAGAAAATCAATATTTTTCTTAATTTATTTTTTAAATTGGTAGAAGTGTTCTTATTTATGGTCAATACTGTACATATATATTAAAACTAGCTTTATAAATTATAATTATTTTCATTCATAGCAAGTGGATTAGTTGCTATATGTACTTAATAGGTACTACCACTTGGAATCAGGGTAGACCTGGGAGTAATGGTAACAGAGGAGTACTCCATACTCCCCAGTACTCAAGAACTGGAGCCCTGCCAACAGATGCAGTTTAATGTGAGACCCAGTCCCCTTTTCCTTTTTTTTTTTTTTTTTTTTTTTTTTTTAAGGATATGGGGTCTTACCTCTCTGGAGAGGATACAATTAGCATATTCTAAGCCCCTACAACAGGATAAACAAAACAATCTTATCAAGTTGATGAGGCTTGTTATCCATACAGATTCAACTTTCATAAATGTATTTATTATGATGAGGGTGAGAAAAATTTTAGAGTGAAAGATATACAATTGGGTGTATGTGTGTGAAGGAGAACCACAGAACATTAAGTAACTTAGCTGACTGTTGAACAACTTGTTGAAATTTGAGTCCAGGTTTGACTATTTCAAATTCTTTGACTATAATGTATTGGACAAAAAAAAACAGAACCATCTTTTATTATTGCCACAGATTTTAATGAAATGTAAAATTAGACAGTCATAGGAAGTGATTATTTTCCTTGATTATTGTTGTTAAAGTTCTATTAGTTATACCAAAAAGTCATTAGCAAAGGACTAATTACAAATCAAATCAAATGAAGAAAAAGAAAATTTCTAAGAAATTTCCTATTTTTTGGTGTTTCTGAAAATTTTTCTCTTCAGAAAATCATGACTTTTCACTACAACTAAGGGAACTTTTATGGCTATAATCAAGGAAAATTATCACTTCCTATGTATGTCTAAGCCATTGCAGTTTAAAATTTGTGGCAATAATAAGTGGTTCAGTTTTTTGGGTCAAATACTGTATAATCTTCCTACTCTTTTAGCTGTCACTACATTTATTTACTTGTAAAATCTGAAGTATCTCATTGGTATAAATAGCTGCAGATTAATGGTTGGATTGGAAATGCTTCTTTAGGAGTATGAACAAAAAAAAAGACAAACTTGAAAACTGTACAAAGGACACCTACCTTTGTAGTAGTCAGTTGATTGTATAAAAAAAACCCTCAGTTCTTTTACTCATCTAAAAGAAATAGTCCAGGTTAAAAATGCAGTAAGGGTAACTATAGCCTAGCCCATTTATCAAAACTTTCCTTGTTCCCCAATGATCCCTGCATCAGAAAAATAAGGTGTAAAAATATTTGGCTTCGGGTTACCTTTACCATACTTTTAACCTGAACTAAAAGAAAAATCATTTTCATGTTTGTTTTCATCATAAACAAAATAACACTACACTTACCTCAGCTATTTTGTTTTATATCTATATAAATATATAGATGAGTGTTTTATAAATATATAGATATGTTCAAGGTTGGATATATATGCTGGTATATTTGAATTGTGTGTGAGCATTGAAAGACTATCTTCATAATTATCTATGCAAAGGTGTATATGTTTTACATGATATTAAATTTTTTATTACATTACAGTCTGTCCATTTAATTTTCAACAATATAAAAATCAGTTACACAAATAGTTATGAACTAAAGATGCTGAAAAGAGGTATACATTAATGATAGTTATAAATAGGTAAGATTGTTATGCCTGCCTATAATAACCCTATCTGACTATCTTAACTTTCATCTATAAATAAGAACCACCTCTCTAATTGTCCATTGGGAGTGTTGCTGGTGACTAGCTCAGTTCAAAGGTTCAAATCCTGGACTAGGCTTGGAAAGGCATGAATCCAACTATTCTCATTCCAGCTATGAGTAAATAGGAAGGAAAGGGCTCTTTATTTTTGATATGGCAACCAGTTTAGAAGAAGGAAACCTGTGGATTCAAACCTATTAAACTTTGCTTGAAAAAAAAATCAACCTAGTGTCACCTTGTGCAGTGAGTTGGGTAAATACATAAAATTTAGCATTAGTTTATTTACATTTTTTTTAGCTTTTTTAAGACAAAGGAACCACAAAAATATAATACCATAGATTGAACCTCCATCCCTACATCTTTTTATCTTTCAAGACTATGGATCTTTAATCAGATCTTGGCACTGGGCTGGGCCAAGCTGTTTGGAAGGTCTGCAGTTACCCACACAATAAGTTCTATGTTATATTCAAAGGAAGAGCAAGGGGTGATACAGCTTTAGACCAGAGTCATCAACAAGTGCTGCTAGGTTGAAGACAGGAGTGGTATTACCTCTAAGGGTCCCATCTATTGGTCAAATAGAACTTTTTGACCATTTAACTGGGTGCAAACAATTAACTGATGTTAAATTGAATAGTTATTATTGCATAGCAATATTTGAAACCATGTAACTGTGTGCAGTTGAATAGAATTATTAAGGTTGAATAGCAATACTTGAAACCAATTATTTCTTTACAAATCATATACATTTAATATATATGTAAAAACAAGATTGGCACTAAATAGCCTACAAGGATTGATATGCCATAAAACCATTCCAACCCAAGCTGAAGACAATGTCAATGAGCCTTAGAGACTCCAGCCCCTAGTGTTTTAGTCAAGTTTGTCTTTTCCTAGACTGGTTGCCCACCCAGGCTTGAAAACCCAGTTTGTCCTACTATTTTTACTCAGATCTGAGGTGAAAGAAAAAATTGATTTCCCTGTGGTATTTGTAGAAAGGGAATGTAAACTGCCTCAACCAGGAATTGAACTTTGTCCACTTGTTTAACACCTACTTTTCCTTTTTCTATCATTTTCCTGTTTTTTTACAAGCTATTTATTCTAAACAACAATACAAAGGTGTAACTGAAAGATTTTCTGCCCAACCAAGAAGAAAATTACTTTTATTATTTTTTTTTAACATTAAAAAGAAAAAAAAAAGAAAAAGATGAATCTAACACACTTAGGTGTGTTGGATTTTTCAGGGCCCCTTTGTAATGTGACTTCACTTAATGAAGCCCTCCTTTTGCAGACAACTTGTCAAAATCCAGTCATGTCAATGACCTTTATTGTTTGTCATTAACACAGAAAAAGAAGCCAGGCTGGAACTTGACCACAAAAATGTCTTGATCTTTAAGGTTCAGTGAAAGGGAAGATCTCCAGTGTCCATGTTATTCATTGGAGTAACCAAATTGTTTAGTAATTAGTTACAAGGTGCCTGGTTAGGACTAAACTAATAGATTATTACTAACAAGTTTGTTTTTCAATTGAGGCTCCTTTACTTCTGGACTTGTTTTTAGCTTATTTTATTTATTTTTATTTATTTTTTTTTTTTTTGTTTAGAGCATCATCATAGTGTAATGGTTAACAAGCTTGTCTCCCAGATGAATGGCTGTTGATTTAGTGAGTTCAATCCTTACTAGATGCCTCATACTATCGGCTTTGTGCCAAATGTAAGCTTTGTTTTTGGTAAGATGGGGGAGTGCATTGAAGGTTTAAGGGTATTTTGAATAGTGTAATGATTAGCAAGCTTGGCTAGCGGACTATTACTTATGAGTTCATTTCTCACTGGGTGCCCCATGCTTCTGGGTTTGAACCACGACTAAGCTTAGTAAATTACTTGATTAATTATGCGACATATTAGATGAAAAATTAGTTTTCAGATTCTTCGTGCACTTCGAGGAGATTCATCTGATAATCTCCGCCAAATTAATTATCACTTTTTTTTTTTTTTTTTTTTTTTTTTTCATTCTGATGGATATTTTATCTGTATATTTATTTATACCTTCTCAAAAGGAAAAGGTCGGAACTAAGCATTCACTGACCCCAATAATAAAAACTAAATTAAAAGAAAATAAAGGCAGTGTTCTTCAGTTATACATTATTTTGTCACAGACAAATTTTAAATAATTTTGACACAGACTTTCTATATAAACAAATGCATATATTCCACTGTGTATGTGCGCGTGAGTGTGGGTGTGTGTGAAATCATTTGTAATTTCTTCTTCTGTAATAAACAAAACATTTCGGACCCAAACTTTGAGTTGTTTGTTTTCTTTATATATCATTGTCATCATCTTCATGAAGGCATGACAACGGCACAGATTCTTATGACTCTCGCTATGTGTCCCTATCGGCCATTACATTTGATGAATATAAGTTTTCATATGTTGACCAACACTGGTGTACGAGTTTCAAGGAGAATGTTGTTTATGAGTTCAACCTAACTTCTCTAGAAGTGCCCAGTATGTCTTGTTTGCATTTCTTGGATGGCTTGTAAGATAGGAGGTAAGTGGCCATACAACTATTATTTTGTAGGATGCTGCTTCCAGGATTTGTTTAAAAAAGCATTCAGCATCTTTGTTTGGTTCCCATCTAGCTTTTTCTCCAAGAATTTTGTAAACGTTTCTTTGTACTGATATGGCTACAGCTTGGAAGAATTCCTGTTTTATTTTATCTGATTAGATTTCCATATGGTCGATAACCGGACAACTGCAGTCTATGCCTTTCCTATGTACATGTTGATATCATTATTATCAAAGCATACTAACAACATGGATTCCTTTAACTCTCCAGCCCAGTCAGCTGGGGCTATAGAATATGCCAACTGTATCTCTACTGAGGGGTAAGACACCCCCTCCTCAATGAGTGTCCTGAATATGACATTAAACAAACTGATGGTGAGGCTCCAGTAATGCAGAGTATCCCTTCATTCCCATTGCTCCCAGGTCCATTCTAACCTAGAGTGGTAGCACCTGAAAGGGTACTATCTGTAGGTCAAATAGAACTGTTTTGACATTTAAACTGTGTGCAAACAAATTACTATTGCAAAATTGACTTGTTTGAAATAGAACTGTTTGATCATTCAACTGTGTGTAAACAAATGACTGATATTGAATTGAATTGTTAGTGATACATAGCAATACTTGGAACCATTCAACTTTGTTGGCTTATGCTAAATTGAATTGTTACAAATAGAACTTTTAATCATTCAAAATTGTATATCTAAAAAATGTGTTTACAAATCATATATTCAATATATTTAGCTTTAAATAACCAACAATGGTTGATATGCCACCAAAATAAACCAAACCAAATTAAACTCTCTCTCTCACCATTGCATCCAGTGTCCATATACAGCTGATGAATGTAAGTTTTTGCTGGTCAGCCAATACTGATGTATCTATGAGTAGGAGTCCATTTGTGAACATCACTTATGAGTTCACTCTTACTTTTCCACAGTGGCTAGCATATCTTACTCACCTGTCTTGAATGGGAGTTAAATGGTCATACAACTGCTGCATTATAGGGTGCTGTTTCCAGGACTTGTTCAAAACAGCATGCACCATCCTTCTATTGTTTTCACATAGATTTTTATCCAAGTGTTTCATTAGTGTTTGAATTTTATATTTCAAAGGTTCAATCATCTTTTTTTCCTTCCCTGGTTTTCATTGCAATTCTTAACTGTCCTTATTATAGTCTTCCATTTCATCTTCATGTTCTCTTCGTCTTCAGCTATCTACCTACAAAGAATGCTCATTTCTATAGAAACTATGACAAATACATGGAACACAACAACTCTGTTGAATAGTATGAGGCACACTTAGCATAATGGTTATCATCATAGGAAATAAAATTGTTCAACTGAGTTCAAATTCTGGACAAAGTTGATAGCATTTCATTTTGCCTTTGGGAAAAGGCAGACTAGGTTCTTTAGCTTTAGACAACCAATCTAGAAAAGAAAACTGTATTCAAAACCAGCTTTACTCCTCTTAAAATTCACCTTGTGTCACATCCTGTCCATGGCATAGGTGTTGGGTAAATACAAACTTTGATAGAGCAAATTTTCAGCTACAAAGATATGTTGTTAGGAATATGTCTGGATAGTTTATCCTTTGTCCATGAGAATGAATTGATTAAGGCACTCTTCATTTCGTAAGTGAACAGATAAACATGGCTTGTCCTTCACATCACAGCCTAAATGCATCACCTATCGCCTAACAGTGCTCACATCCACAGTTTGGTTTTTGTGAACATTCAGCAAGTGTCAATGAATGTCAGTAGAATCTAATTTAGAGGAGTGCAATGATATAACTCTATTTTCATGTCAAATGTCGTTGAGCTGCTATCTCAAACAAAGCAAAAAAAAATTTAGGGTATTTACCCAACCCCTCTACCATGTACTGGGTGAGACACAAGGTAAGGTTTTCGGTTGCATAAAGCTGATTTGAATTCATATTTTTCCTTCTGGATTGGTCACTGTACCAAGGCTAAAACACTCAGTCAAAAAATGACAATAAAAAACTACAAAAATTGATATCATGGTTTTACCTCATTATGTAATGAAAAAAACAGCAAGTGCTTATTTACTTAACCCTTTTGCTATGGACTGGATGCAATAAAGTTTCAATTCAGTTTACTTTCTGAACTGGTTGTCTCACCAAGGCAAAAGAGCCTAGTCTGCCCTATTATTTACCCATAGCTAAAAAAAAAACAAAAAAACTGATGGATTCATGCCTTTCCCAAGGGCATTAGAACAAAGTGAAATGCTCTCTGCCTTATCCAGGATTTGAACTCTGGTCACCAATTCTATTTCCTAAAATGATAAACATTATGCTAAGCACACCTCCTCTATTGGGTATTCATGAGAAGGTACAACTTCTTTTGCCATACTACCAACATTCACTTCTGGCATTGTGCAACAACATAATAAAAAAGAAAGCATCATTTTTGGAGCAACCCAGTGTGTAGGATGTTATTTGTTCATTACTGGTGAAAATGCATAGCTAAACAAACAGAAGAAATGAGCAAAAGGAATAAACAAAGAACATTTATCTAGAAAGTTTGTTTTTAAAGAAAAAAAAATGATGTTATCTTTTGTAAATCTATAATAAAGAATATGTGTCTGTCTGTAATTGAAACGTCACCACCAATGTCACAATTCACTTTAGTTATTTACTTCATATATGATTTTAGTTTTATTCATTAATACTGTTGGCCTTATCTACATACTAATAACATAACACTGAATTTATATCCACAATCAAATAACAGTTTATGATTTTTTTTCTCTTCTGTGTTTAAGAGAAGAAAAAAAAAAAGGATAAAAATGACAAAATCTGAATTGGTCTTCAAGGGCTTTTATACTCTAAAGTAAAAGTAAAGTTAGCGACCATAGTCGAGGGTGACCCGAAGGCTCCCTTTTCAATAGCTACTACACCAAGGTGTAGGGGAGGGCGCTACTCCATTCCCAGGATTGCTCCACTTTACCCTTGAACCGTACCTTATAATGCCGAGTGTTAAGCAAGGTGGTATCAAGTACCATTTTTAAAGTCTTTGGTATGACTCGACCTGGGATTGAACCCAGGTCTCCCGGGCCATTGGCGAACACTCTAACCGCTGGGCCAATGTCTCTAATTTACTCATACTAATATCCTTATTTTTATTGTTATAGTTATATTTCAGTCGTTGTACCCTTTGGCCTTCTTTGGGTGTTTGCCATAGCTGATAATCCCTGGTTCAATGAAAGAGACAAACAATATCACAAAGAACAAAGATATGATGTCTTAGCATAGACAGCAGAATGAGAACAATTTACCCTCATGGATAGAACAAAGCCTTCAGCTCAAAATTCATAGAAGGTTATCAACCATGACATACACCTAAAGAAACGTTGCAACTAAAATAATCAAGATGTGGACACTAGTCTCAGTACATCAGTATATAATAATAATAATTCCTTATTTCTAAAAAAAACTGAAACATTGTGACTAAAACCACCAAGATAAGGATACTAGTCCAAATAGATCAATATATAATAGCAATAATACTGCATCCCTGAAAGAGCAAAAATATTGTGACTAAAATAACCAAGATGAAGAGACTAGTTCATATAAACCAGGGAATAATAATAATAATAATTCTGCATCTCTGAAATAGCTGAAACATTGAGACTAAAATAAATAAGATGAAGAGACTAGTTCAAATAAACCAGGGAATAATAATAATAATTCTGCATCTCTGAAATAGCTGAAACATTGAGACTAAAATAACCAAGATGAAGAGACTAGTTCAAATAAACCAGGGAATAATAATAATAATTCTGCATCTCTGAAATAGCTGAAACATTGAGACTAAAATAACCAAGATGAAGAGACTAGTTCAAATAAACCAGGGAATAATAATAATAATAATTCTGCATCTCTGAAATAGCTGAAACATTGAGACTAAAATAAACAAGATGAAGAGACTAGTTTAAATAAACCAGGGAATAATAATAATTCTGCATCTCTGAAATAGCTGAAACATTGAGACTAAAATAACCAAGATGAAGAGACTAGTTCAAATAAACCAGGGAATAATAATAATAATTCTGCATCTCTGAAATAGCTGAAACATTGAGACTAAAATAAACAAGATGAAGAGACTAGTTTAAATAAACCAGGGAATAATGAGGATAATTCTGCATAGCAATTCAGTTAAAAATTCTTAAAGAGTTCCAAATATGGATAGATAATTTCAAAAAGTGATCTTTTTAACTATACCAGAAAGGTCATCAAGTTCAAACTCTTACAAAAACATCAAGTACTGGTAAACAAGTAAAGGCCTCTCTGTACCAGACTAAGCCAAGCTTAGTAAATAGCAATTATGAAATAATAACAATGTGTATTTTTATATTACTGCTGACAACACAGAAAGAAAAGAAAAAGAATTGGATAGATCTATGTTCAAGTCATGATTTTTACCAGATCACCAAAGTTAAGCATTAATGAGCCTGTTCAATACTTAGATGAGTGACCAACTAGAAACTGCACATACTCTGTGAGTCAGACTAAACAAAGCATAATGAACTTTTTGAAAAAGTTGGATATTTACTTTGTGGATTTTCCTGTTAAAATACTTGAAAAATGAAAAGCTATTGATTCAAAAAAAAAAAAATTGCTTTTTATTTAATTAAAGCAGGTTTTTTTTTAATCTTTGTTTTTGTTGTAAGTGGCCAGAGATTTAGATAGATAGAGAGATAGATAAGAACAGATTAAGATAGATAGATAGATAGATAGATAGATAGATAGATCTTTTTTAAGATATTTCCTCCTATAATCTACAAACCCATTTTTTGTAAACATATAGTCTAATTATAGGCTTTAACTGAACAAACACCAAATATGTTTATTCATCTAATCGAGTTTTTAATAATAAAACGATCAGCCCAGTACATCTAGAATCTTAAACAGAATTCTATTAGCCTGTTCAGATCTCCATCTAAAACTGCTGAAAGACAGAAGAAAAAAGAGGAAGAATTTTATGACTCTTGCTTTCAGATTTCCCTTCTTTATTTTCGTCTTTGCTCTTCTATATCCTCATCAACATTATTAACACAAACACCACTTATCATTATCATCATTATAAGTCTTACCACACACATTATCATTATTAGCATCATTTGTTCATCTTTTTTATCAGCATAATAGTAATAATGATATAGAAACAAAAATTATATAACAGTGATAATGATAATGATAATGCTTATATAATAATTAACCTTATTATTACTTTTATGATATTATCTTTATAGCATTATTTTCTTTTGCTTTCCTCCCATATAATCTACATTATTAAGATGATAATTATTCATTATCATTATTGCTAATTGATTAAAAGTATCATTCTCAGTATTTTACATTTCTTGTGTTTTTTGTTGGGTTTTTTTTTTTTTTTTTTCCATTCTTAAAATTAAGCTATATTTTATATTTTATTTACTGTGTGCTATTTTTCCCAGGTCTCATATAACAAATATACCTGTTTAGATTTTTATTGTAAAATTTTTTTAAATTCCTTAAAAGGTCATAAGAAACAAAAATCTGTTCGTGACAGTCATATTTTTCAATTGTTTGATATTAATGATACTGTAAAAAAAAAAATTAATAGAAAATGAAGTGTATGGTTATTGGGGTTATTTTTCACTCAATAATTTAAGTTTATAGAAATAAAATCTTTTTAAGGCCTTTTTTCTTATTTTTATTCAGCTTTTTTTTTTTTTTATCATTTCTATGTTATTTTTATATTATTTTGGTATCAATGTTGAACTATGACAAAAAAAAACCTAAAAAAAACTCACACACACAACATCTTAATACAAATTTCATTTTTATTTATTTTTTAAAAGTACAAAGTATATTCACAAGGTATCAAGTCTGAAGCTGCTATATTTATCAATAAAAGAAATGAATAATGATTGAGACATTAATTTTCTTCAAAATAGTCCATTTGGTATTCAACACTTAGTTTTCTATTGGTGAAACACTTCAAAATCTCCTTTTTCACATAGTCTAAGCTTTGCTGTTACTTTTCTTTTAATGTCCTCCTCCTCATCCTCAAATCTTAACCCTGAAATGAATTTTCAGTTTAGGAAACAAGAAAATATTGTACAAAGCTAGGTCTGGTGACTATGGAAAATCCTGTGCTTAGAGAATCCTGTGTTTCACCAAAAACACTTTGTTCAAAAAAGTACAGGGATTGGCTTCATAATACTTTTTTCTAAATTGGCACTGACTCATCTAGTCAAGATCTAGATACCTAAACATTATTACTTTACAATTTATGTTTTGCAACCATTCAGGAATTTAACTAGAATGCCAGCAGAGAATTTGTAGGGCTTATGAATGGTTTGGTTTTACACAAGAATGTTGAGAGCAGTATTGAACAAGTCCTGGCGACAACACCCCACGAGACACCAACTATAAGGACACTTGCCCCCCATCACAAAAACTATACAAGTTAGACGAACCAGACACGCGTGACACTGCTGGAAAAGCAAGGACGAGCTCATAAGCGATGTACTCCTGTGGACCCCCACATATGGATGTGCAAAAGCAGGACGACCAGCACGAACTTACATACAGCAACTATGTGAGGACTCAGGATGTAACCCTGAAGACCTGCCGGAGGCGATGAATGATAGGGAGAAGTGGCGAGAGAGGGTCAGGGATATCCGTGCTGGCGGCGCGACATGATGATGATGATGAATGGTTTGGTCTTTTTTAAGGACGGAAGAAAGGAAGATGACGATACCTTTTAAATCTTAACTTTATTTCTAGTTTCAACAATTATTCTATGATGAGGAGAATTCTTCCTGAAAATAATGAAAATGGTTGTGTCTCCCAGACGAGTTGTTAAAATATACTCATTGCTTTTGGTGGTTGATAAGTTCAAATCGGGTGCCTGTTATCCTATTTACCCAACCCCTCCGCTCGGGCAGGATATGACACAAGGTCAATTTTTAAGCGGAGTTTAACAGGTTTGAATTCAGAGTTTTCCTTCTCCTAGACTAGTTGCCTAAACAAGGCTGAAGAACCTAGTCTGTCCTACTATTTACCCATAGCTGGAGGGAGAATAATTGGATTCATACCTTTCCCAAGGGTATTAGTGCTATGTGAAATGCAATCAGTCTCGTCCAGGATCGGGTGCCTGTTATAATGCTTGTTTCAGTGGTGTTGGCTTGCAAGCAGTAGATTTGGTGTCAGGCTACTGTTATATATTGACCCTTGACCAAGCCGTCAATCAAGAGATGCACCGGTGTAAATAAGCAGAAAAACAGCGGAAGCAGCTGGACGTTAGAAAATAATATAACCAGGTGCCCAGACGGTTAGAGACAGTTGGAGACAGGATGCCGAAATGAGAACCAGCTCAAGACAGAGGGCTTTGAGCCCTTAGTGACCCCCGGTTGAGCTACCTAAGCCAAGAGGAGAAAGAAGTGCTGCTATGGTCGAGAGAAGAATTTGGGGTCAATATAGCAGTCCGTCCTTGTCTCCAGTCATTTCTCACACACAACAAACATCACCCTTTCGAAAATAAAGTGTGAGAGATTTATATTTTTATAAAGAAGTGTATTCTTTTGTTATTGAAGTTGTCATTACCGGTTAATGATGTTTCCGCATGTAAGTGTATATTTGTGTATGTACACGTGCAGTTGTATGTGGCGATACAACACTACTAAACCTAATCAGCCATGTGTTCACCGCTAGTGGCTGTGTGAAAGAGGGTCCTTTCAAATTGATTGTTCTTGTCAAGGTCCCTTTGAAAGAAAGTCTGATGTTGTGAAGACCCAAAACTTTCAATGACACCAAAAAATCTATCACTGAAAAAGCTTTCTAATATACAGAATACGTAATTGAGTATATAACCAAAAGTCGCTCACTTGTGAATGCAACTTCATTTAACCTTTAAATTCAAAACTTTTAAAGATTTAAAATTTCAGCCTTAATACTTTTTACTTACACCTCATATAGATTCAGTATGAAACTATTTTTTTTCTTATTGTTACTTAATAAGCAAATCTTTTTTCTTTGCTCATTTTAAAATTTTATCATGTATGAATTTACTAACCTCTCCACACAGGCTGGATGTGACACAAGGTCAATTTTTAAACAGAGTTTGACAAGTTTGAATTCAGAATTTTCCTTCTCCTAGACCGGTTGTCATACCAAGGTTAAAGAGCCTAATCTGCCCTACTATTTGCCCATAGTTGGAGGGAGAATAGTTGGATTCCTACCTTTCCCAAAGGTATTAGCACTTTGTGAAATGAAATCAGCCTCATCCAGGAATTGAACTCATATCACCATGTCCATTTCCTATAACAATAACCATTACTCCTCCAGCACCTCCTTCAAGTATTCAATTTTTGAAAAATAATTATAAATCATCAATTAGATAGTGTTTTGCATTTTAGAAAATATTTTATAAAGTTCACGATATGAGGCAAGGCAAAAAATATTGACGTTACACATTAATATGATTACTTCATATTTTTATTTAGCGTGAGTGTCATAGCTCATTAGACAAAGAATAATTTCTTTTGAGAATTCACTGATATGGTTAATTTTGATCCAGAACTGTGAGCAAGAATCTAGTAAAAAGCAGGTGTTTTTACACACCATTAAACACAGAAAAATAATATTACTTCCATCTAGCTGTTAAAATTCATGTATGAGATACATATGCAAATATAACATCTAATATGGGATAGAGGTATTGTAATTCAATTGTTTTTGGCGTAGTTATATTTAAAATAATGCATAATCATTAAGTCTATCATTTCTGAAGTTGTAATAAGACTTTTTAGACTTACTAGATTAATTGATCTTAATGGCATGTCAACTCATCTAGGCTGGGGCAATAGAATACGCCAACTGCATCTCTGCAGAGGGGTAAGATCCCCCACTCTCCAAAGAGTGTCCTGGATATGACACTATGAAGCTCCAGTAATGCTAGAGCATTGGGAGATGTAGAGTACCCCTTCATAACCATCAATCCCAGGACCACTCTGGTTTGGAGTGGTAGTACTTGAAAGGGTCCTATCTATGGGTCAAGTAGATCTGTTTGATATTTAAACTGAGTGCAAACAAATTGAATAGTTTTAAAAAAAACTTTTTGATCATTTAAATGTGTGTAAATAAATGACTGATGTTTAACTGAATTGTTAGTGATACATAGCAATACTTAAAACCATTTAATTTTATGCTAAATTGAATTGTTTGAAATAGAACTTTTTGATTATCTAACTGAATGTAAACAAATGTTTAATGTTTAATTAAATTGTTTGTGAACTTGGAATAACTTTGTTGACTTTTGCTTATAAATCAAATATATCTAATGTATATGAATAAACTAGAGTTGGCATTTTCCCAGTTGGCTGGGGTTGTAGAATACACCAGCTGCTTCTCTGCAGAGGGATAAGATCCCCCCCCCCACAACGAGTGTCCCGCATATGACACTAAACAATCTGATGGTAAGGTTTCAGTAATGCTGAAGCTTTGGGGAATGCAGAGTATCCCTTCATTACCATCGCTCCCCGGTCCACTGTGACCCAGAGTGGTAACACCTGATAAGGGTCCTATCTATGGGTTAAATAGAACTAACCCGTTGTTTGAGTTTATTGTTTTTGGCATTTAGACAGCGTATTTATGCTAAACTAGATTTTTAAAATAAAAGTTTTTACTTTTAAACTAAACATTTGAACCAAACTGAATTGTTTGAAATGGAACTGTTTTTGACATTTAACTATGTGTAAACAAAATTTATACTTATACTAAACTGAATTGTCTGAATTAGAACTGTTTGAATAAACTGAATAGTTTGAAATAGAAATGTTTTTGACAATTAAACTGTGTACTCATGCTAAATTGAATTGTTTGAAATAGAACTGATTATTTGTATAAAAATGGGTTTAGATAGAACTAAACTGCATACTTATGCTGAACTGAATTGTTTGAATTAGAACTGTTGGACTAAACTGAATAGTTTGAAATAGAAATATTTTTGACAATTAAACTGCTCACAGTTGTATAGTTTCAAGTCTTTCTATCAAATAATAATAGTTTATACACAGTTATATGGTTTCAAGTAATTCTTCCAACTTAATAATCTTGCCCGGTCGGCTGAGGCTATAGAATACGCCGACTGCTTCTCTGCAGAGGAGTAAGACCCCCCCCCAATGAGTGTCCTGGATAGGACACTAAACAATCTGATGGTGAGGTGCAAGTGATGCTGGAGGTTTGGGGAATGCGGAGTACCCCTTCATTACCATTGCTCCCAGGTTCACTCTGGCCCGCAATGGTAGCACCTGATAGGGCCCTCTCTAAGGGTTAAATAGAACTAAACTGCATACTTATGCTAAACTGAATTGTTTGAATTAGAACTGTTTGAATAAACTGAATAGCTTGAAATAGAAATATTTTTGACAATTAAACTGTGTACTCATGCTAAACCGAATTGTTTGAAATAGAACTATTTGCATAAAAATGGATTTGGCATTAGATAACCTATAAAGGTTGATATGCCATAAAACCCTACCAACCAACTTAATCATCATTTCTTTGCACACAGTTAAATAGTTTTAAGTAAACAATTATAGCTTCAAGTACCGCATGTGAGATACTGCTGGAGAAGTAAGGACGAATTCATAAGCGACATACTCCTGTGGACCCCTTCACATGGATGAGCAAAAGCAGGACAACCAGCTAGAACCTTCATACAACAGCTCTGTGCCGATACAGGTTTGGTTTGGTTTGGTTTCTTTGTTTAATTGCATATCAACTCTTTTTAGGTTATTTAATGCCAAAGCCATTCTCCTAGAAGAACAGTAATGGTACTATTTAACCCATAGCTGGGAGGATAAGGGGGTTCATACCTTTCCCAAGGGTATTTGCCCGAAAGTGAACGTAATAGCGCAACTGGAGTATGAACTCGTGTACTACGATTCCGCAGTCCATCGCTTTAGCCATAACACCATGAGGACACCCCCCACCGATACAGGATATAGCCTTGAAGACCTACCAGGAGCGATGGACGATAGAGACAGGTAGGGAGAGAGGGTCAGGGAGAGCCATACCGGCGGTGCGACATGATGATGATGATGATGATATCAAACATTTTATCAAATATCAATTATTTTCAAGCAATTCTATTTGACTCATAAATGTGGTCAAATGAATGGCAATGAAGAAGCACTCAACACTCTTTAGATCTTCAAAACAAGAACTTCTCCATCAGATGCAGTTTAGTGTCATGTCTAGGACACACTCTTGTTTTACAGTGGTGGGGGGATTACTCCTCTGCAGGGGACAGAGAATATGTTAGTGTGAAAGAGTTCTGATATGGTTATGGCTGTTGAGCTACTGAGGTTGATAGTGTTTATCTGACCTCAGTATTGAACAAATTGACCAAGATACCTCTAAAATTTAGTTAGTTTGGTTTGGTTTGTTTGTTAAATGGCATTATAACTTTCATGGATTATCTAATATCAAAGCCATTCTTGAAGAATAGTAGTATTACTATTTACTCCATAGCTTGAGGGACAAGGGAGTAGTATCGTTCTGTTGTCTCTTGTTATTTTTATAGAAATAAAGATAAATAATTAACGCATAGATACTGATGGCTTTCACTCTCATAGTTTAATGTCTGCTTGAGAAGAAGTTTTCCTTATGCCATGAGTTGAAGACAATGGGAAAACACTTGTAAATGGTTATGCGGGAGTTTAGTGCTTAGCCAGAGGCATTGGGTCCATTTGGTTTAGGAGGGAGAAATAATTGACCAGGAAATGGTCTCCTAAAGTATGCAGAGGAACAATTGTTGAAGTGTGCTCTCTCGAGATGGATAGTCCCTGTCTGCTGTTGGATTCGTCCCGAGTTAGAGAGAGAAATGTTATCTGGTCTTACCTAGCTGCCAGTCAAGAAGAATGAGAAAAGAAAAGAGAGGGGGAGCATGGTTAGTGCTGCCTTTTTATGGTACCCAGGGAGGTGTGCCCGGGTCGAATGGCATGGGTCGTTCTCATTGGATGAAATGTATTATTTCTATATTCCAATGGCAAAACAATTCCCGCACTAAATAATGGTTTGAAATTCTTTCTGCTACACCTTTCTTTACCAAGGGTATAAGTCTGAAAGTAAATGTAATGGCATGACCGGAGTTTGAACTCACTTACTATGATGTCACAGTCCAGCATGTTAGCCACTACACAACTGAGACTCCCTCACTTAAATTTGACCAGTGAAATGTAAACAGAAGTTGTACATTTGAATATCTATTTTGTGTCAGTCTACTGATGTCACCACTGGATACAGGACACGCTTTTTTGTAGGAGGAGGAGGGTTACCTCTCTGTAAGGATACAGTCAATGTATCCTAAGCCCCACCAACTCTGTAATTCTTGCATGGAACACTACCAATCTCAACCCCAATTTTT
The DNA here is from genome assembly GCA_963585895.1 of Sepioteuthis lessoniana. Lineage (NCBI taxonomy): Eukaryota > Metazoa > Mollusca > Cephalopoda > Myopsida > Loliginidae > Sepioteuthis > Sepioteuthis lessoniana. The sequence goes on from OY757908.1 coordinate 61,446,288, forward strand.
CAATGCTTGATAAAAATTCAAACTTATGAAAGTTTGTCTAGTAGATCAGTTGCATTTTCCTTCATTCACTGTTGGTCAGTGTTCAAGCCTAGCTAAAAGCCATATTTTCAAATGCTGATTTTAAAGGCAGTGCTAGTTTGCTGTATTTACTTAATCCATCAGCACATTCACATCAGTTATGTGATGATTATCACTAGTGATTAAATAACCGTCAATTTCACACAATTATCAAACATCTCTCTCACTCATAAATGCAGTCAAATGACCACAGCCATAGTTTGGGATTTCTTCACCAGGATCTTTGGAACTCTATTATTTTATTGAATTAAAAATAATGATGCAAATTAAAAAAAACAAAAAACAGTGCAGTCATTTCCAATCTACAAGTCTGGCTGAAAGACTTGAAAATGCATTACCTTAAAGAATGGCAAAGTAAACTCTTCGAAAAAGCCATTCAACCTCTCAGTGTTTATTCCTAAGTTCTTGAACCAATCTATATAAGGTGTAGCGTATGACATACGTGATCTAGATTGCAAATGGCAGCTTCCACTGCTTCATAAGTAGTCCCCATCCGATGGCCTGTCATCCAGATTTGCATAATACTACGAACGATCACTCAAAGCTACTTTTAATCAAGGGAGGTCATTTAACCTACCCACACACAATCTAGTGGAGTAGGTGAGACTGTTTGAAAGTTTAAGACACTAGGTCTTTCAACCACAATAAATATGAAAAGAAATCTGTCCAATAGTGACTGGTATCTGGGTAGTTTATAACCCTCTGCCTACCTGCTTGCTTTGTGACGATGCTTGGATCTATCACCAATAGACAATTGAATGTGCTTTAATAGTGGTGCATCTCAAATCCTGGCATTAGGGTCAGTACATAATACTCCCAAATCTTCTGCTTGGGAGCCTCAGAGGAATTAGTTTCATATATTTTCTATGGTTTCTTTGGTTTGGTTTCTTTGTTTAATGGCATATCAACTCTTTTTAGGTTATTTAATGCCAAAGCCATTCTCCTAGAAGAACAGTAATGGTACTATTTAACCCATAGCTGAGAGGATAAGGGGGTTCATACCTTTCCCAAGGGTATTTGCCTGAAAGTGAATGTAATAGCGCAACTGGAGCACGAACTCGCGTACTACAATCCCGCAGTCCATCGATTTAACCATTACACCACAAGGACAGCCCCTTATATTTTCTATGAATACTACTTTATGAATATTGACATATAGTAGAATGGGAAAACAGTATCGTAAATTTAGTAGGACCATATTATAGATGGGTAGGGGGGAGGCATAAGATCCTAGCACTGACCCTGCCTAGCATCTACAAATATAGATTTAAAACTTTAACACTTTGAATCTAGTAAGGATGGAAAGAACCATGGATAAGGCATGATCTCCAAAACCCAAGTGGACCCATTCTTGTACCTGCATAGATTTTTAATGACATAGTTTTATGTTTGAATTGTCTGATTTCTTTTTATCTAATATAAATAAATCTTAGATTAAGCAGTTCATTTAAATGGCCACAGGCAAGTCTTTAAAACAATTATCTTTTATAATAGATTCTTAACAACATTCTTAATATCTATATTTAACAATATTTGCTATATAAATTGGTTAGCAGGTGACCATAAAGATCTTTTTATTACCCTTTAAGCAAAGGTATCATATTTGCAATTTTTATTTGAAAAAAACAACAACTTTGTGCATCTAATGTGAATATGTCTTACATATCAACACCAAATTATACATGTTAATATATATATACTTTCATATACATCCAAAGACATTTTATAAGGCATACATGTGTACAGAAAAACATATTTGTATATTTACAAGTGGATCTATCTCCAAAAAATACACCCATACATTAAACCATTGATAAATATAAACACACACATGCACTAAGAAATAGTCATATACCAACACCCATAAAAATGTATAAAATAAAGAAATGTCAAATTTAATGAAAATTCAGTCATCGATTGCACCATTGATGAACATGCACATATAGATGCACAAACATATTGTTATATATGCACATCTTTAGATATATAGAAACAAAAGAGATTTTAAATTCTACAGAAGTAAAATCAGGGACATTGACGTAAATGTTACTATACAGAATTTGATATGGAGGTGCCCGTGGTGTAATGGTTATCGTCATAGGAAATGGACACGGCGACACGAGTTCAAATACTGGATGAGACTGATTGCATTTTACATAGTACTAATACCCTTGGGAAAGGTATGAATCCAATTATTCTCCCTCCAGCTATGAGTAAATAGTAGGACAGACTGGGTTTTTCAGCCTTGGTGAGGCAACTTGTCTAGGAGAAGGAAAACTCTGAATTCAAACCTGGTAAACTCTGCTTAAAAATTGACCTTGTGTTATATCCTGCCCGAACAGAGGGGTTGGTAAATAGGACTATACAGAATTTGATTAGATCTGGTTGTAATGGTGGTACAATTAAAATCCTGTCATCGACAAGGGTGAGCAGATATAGATTTAAAACTTCATAACGCTGGATCTGGTAAGGATGGAAAGAACCATGAATAAGGAATGATCTCCAAGACTTAAGTGTAACCAGTCTATTCTCATTCTTATAATTGCATAGTTTGTTTGTTTTTATTGATACAATGTGTGTATGAATATTCTGATTTTTTCATCTAATATTAATTAATCTTAGACAAAGCCGTTTAAGATTTGAAAGGCTATAAGTCTTTAAAACTATTATCTTTTATAATTGATTCTTAACAGCATTCTTAATATCTATATAACTGGTTGGTTGGTTGGTTGGTTGGTTGGTTGGTTAGCTGGATTTTATGGCATATCAACCTTTGTAGATTATTTAATGCCAAATCCTGTCTATACGAATATAAGTATATGATTTGTAAGCAAGTAGATTGTAGGTAAGATTTTAAACTATATAACTGTTCTGGATGTCTCAACAACCAAAATAGGTACAAACCGAAATCTGTCCAAAAGTAATTGATACTTTGCCACTTTATGATCCTCAGCCTGTCTGTTAAAAATACCTGGATCCACCACTGATTTAATCAAATTACTCCCACTGAAAGTATCACTACAGGTAGCCTCCCATATAAAAGACTGGCAACCTTGAAACAGAAAAAAACAATGTAACATCTAGTTTTTTGTTCCTTTGATCCAATCCCACGGTCTCCAGTTGCAAAAGAAAACCAAATTCATCCATCACTTGATGATATCATTGAGTGAAATCCCAAAGAAAATGCCCAGTGTTCACCTGATAAGACAGTGGGTTTGGTCCCAATTTATCCACTATAGTTCCACAACAGGTCTCTTGCATATTTTTACCTGTAATCAAAGTTCATGTAATCTTCTGCTAAACTTGGATGAATAAAATTTTAAGAAAATTATATCCAACTAGCAAAAGTTCCAGGCTTTGACTGAAGTAAAAGAAATTTGAAAGGTGACATAACCTGCAGGACATTGATAGTATGTACCATGATGTTCTATATTAGTAAATTGTGTGAATGTTTCTGTTTCAACATTATGCGGATATCTTATCTCATTATTTTGTATAATACTTATCAATGTCCATAACCATATGGAATTTGACAAGTTGTCCAAATCAGCACTCAGTTGTGGAGCAAGCTGAGTTGTGATTTGGACAACTTGTCAAATTCTATATGGCGCTGCAGACAGGATATATGTCACCTGAAGATTGGGAATGGTTCTTCATTGAAGCAGGTATATCCACCAACTCAACCAAAACTCATGCAACAAAGTTTGCAGATGAGAAGCTGATAAGGGAGAACCTACTGATTCTAGATCGATCTATGCTGAAAGAGCTTGGAGTCACATTAATGGGAGAAGTCCTGTGCATCCATAAAGCAGGCTGTAACCCAATACAGTCCCTACTTTATTTTTGTCTGCTGGTTGGACGCTAGCTGGGACCCTTATGGTGGTAAGTATTATTATTATTATTCTACAACCAAAATACATACTTTCGTTCATTTAACTTTCGGCACATTTTATTGTATGGATCAAAATGTTTTCTAAGTATTCTTTTAAATAGCTAACTTAATTTTCTTCCAAAATTTCTGAAAATCAAGCATTTTTTAATTGGTCTCAAATTCTGGCAGAGTTGTCTCACGAGCAGGCCAGGAGTATTGTATGCCATTGCATGTATACAAACTTATCTAATTTTTCCTCATAGTCAATAAACAGAAATAAATATTTTAGATTTTTTATGTTTTATAGTTTTAAAGTTGAATATGAAAATTAGTTATCCCCATTAAATAATAACCAGTAAGCTGTCCAAGAAGATATAAGAAATATTCTGTAAATATTATAAGCAAATATCATCATCATGTCGTGCTGGTAGCATGGATATCCCTGACCCTCTCTCGTAACTTTTCCCTCTCGTTCATCGCCTCTGGCAGGTCTTCTGGACTACATCCCATATCCTCACATAGTTGCTGAATGTATGTTCATGCTGGTCGTCCTGCTTTTGCTCGGCCATATGTGGGGGTCCATAAGAATACATCACTTATGAGTTCGTCCCTGCTTCTCCAGCAGTGTCCTGCATGTCTGGTTCGTCTAACTTGAATAGTTTTCGTGATTGGAGGCAGGTGGCCGTACAGTTGGTGTCGTGTGGGGTGTTGCCGCCAGGACTTGTTCAAGATTGCTCGCAGCATTCTTGTGTAATTGCCGTCTAGCTTCTTCTCCAGCCGTTTTGTTAGAGTCCATGTAGTGCATCCATATAGCAGTATCGAGCAAATATGATCACTCATAAATGACACTTATTTTGACACAATCATTTTATATAACAATCAGTACTTACCCTTATTTTATATGACAATCAGTAAGTAAAATTGGCAACCTTAGTTGAGGGTGACCTAAAGGTTCCCTTTTCAATAGCTACCACACTGAGGTGTAGAGGAGGGTGCTACTCAATTCCCTGGATTGCTCCACTTTGCCCTTGATCCTTAACTTATAATGCTGAGTGTTAAACAAAGTGGCATCAAGTACTATTTTTGAGTCTTTGGTATGACTTGACCTGGGATTGAACTCTGGTCTCCCGGACCATTGGCAAATTTCAGTTCATTAGGCCAATGGCCCAATTCAACAATCAGTACTTACCCATATTTTATATATCAGTACTTACCCATATTTTGGGGGGGTGTCCTCGTGGTGTAATGGTTAAAGCAATGAACTGTGGAATCGTAGTCAGCGAGTTCGTACTCCAGTCACGCTATTACGTTTACTTTCGGGCAAATACCCTTGGGAAAGGTATGAACTCCCTTATCCTCCCAGCTATGGGTTAAATAGTACCACTACTGTTCTTCTAGGAGAATGACTTTGGCATTAAATAACCTACAAAGGTTGATATACCATTAAACAAAGAAGCCGAAGCCTTACCCATATTTTATATAACAATCAATACTCACCCATATTACCTACAAGTTCCTAGGTGGTCATTATTAAGAAATAAGGATGCAGAGTTACTTTTATTTAAGTTTAGGATATATAGGATATAATTATTCATTAGTCGTACTTAACCTATATTTCACACGAGTTGTAAGATGGTTATTATTAAAATAAAGGATGCAGAGTAGCTATTATTAAAGTTCAGGATAATTATTCATAAACAATACTTACCCATATTTCATACAGGTTGTAAGATTGTCATAATTAAAAATAATGTATGTAGAGTCACTTTTATTAAAATTCAGAATGATTATTTGTACTTAAAAACATTTTGTTTGTTTTGATGGTTTATTCACAAGGGTAGAGGAATCCATGTGGTGTAATGACTGAAGTGCTGGACTGTGAACTTGAAATAAGTGAGCATTACTGGAGCTGCATAGTGTCATATCCAGGACAATCTTGGGTGAGTGGGGGATCTTACCTCTCTGCAGTGTTAATTTACTAAGCTTTTTGCTTAGATGTAGCACAAGGCCGCATGAATGGGGCACCCAATGAGAATCGAACTCACTCATGTAGGTTTGCTAATCTACTTTGCTAACCATTACACCACCCGAGGTGCCCTTCTTACCTCTCTGCAGTGATGCACTATTACATTCACTTTCAGTCTAATACCATTTGGAAAGATGTTGAACCCAGCTATGGGCCAAATAGTATCACTGCAGTTATTAGAGAAGGATGGCTTTGGCATGAAATAACTCATGAAGGTTGATATACCATTAAACAAAGAAACCAAACCAAACCATTTATTTATTATCAGCTACTGCCTTGTTTATACTGAGCATGGCATACAGATGGCTTAGGGTTCATTTGGAGATCTCAAATACCCTTGAAAACTCCTGAAAGTTAATAAATATTTGATTTTATTATTTTCCAAAAATAGAGATAAAAATGGTAGAATTAACAGATAAAAAAAAGTGTTTCTAAGATTTTTACAAGTTGGATGATTGTTGAGAAGAAATAGAGAGGGTCTAAGTGTACGTAGGGTGAGAGAGAGCCATTTATTTTTTGTAATGATTACCAAGAGAGTGGGTGGGCACAGTGAATGGATACTCTTTTACAGTGATTGAGACAGTAAGACAAAGTGGGTAAGAGACAGACCTCACCAAAAAATTAATGTTTGATCTTCTTGTACAGTCTTCCCAGCCATGATTCTAACAATTCCTAAAAGTTTGGTTGAAATCAGTCCAAAAATGACAGAGCCTTTGTTGTTTAGACAAACAAGCATTTGATGAAAATAAGTGCCTACACACAAAACATAAGCTGACAATGTTATTTATATAAGGATTTACCTGAAACATGGACAAGATTTTGTGTTTCAAAGTAAGAGCAGTTAGTAGGAGTACGCCCAGACCTTTTCTTAGCATTGTATGTTTTGACAAAAACTCTTCCATGCAAGCAAAATGTGATACAAGTCAAATTTTAGCAGAGTTTAACAGGTTTGAATTCAATTTTCCTTCTCCTAGACTGGTTGCTATATCACAGTTAAAGTGCCCAGTCTGCCCTACAATTTACCTGTAGCAGGAGAGAGAATAGTTGGATGCATACATTTCCCTAGAGTATTAGCACTATGTGAAAATGCAAACAGCCACATCCAGGATTTCAACTAAGGTCACTGGTTTCATTTCCTACAATGATGATCATTACACTATGAACCTTGGAATTATAATATAAGTGTGTATGATATTTATGATGTACATACGTTGTTGAAAAGTGATAAGAATTTTTTTCTATTTGTCATTGATCAAGAAATGTACTGGGTGCAAAGCAAAATTAGAAATATTCTAGTGTAATAAGAAATGGCTCTATTATAAAACAAGATTAATTTCAATTTCAAAAAATAAACAACAAAATAAGAAGATAGACACAAAACAGTAAATTTACTCAATATGGCCACCATTTTTTTTCAATTATTGTATCAACACATCCTCGAAACGATTTGCATGCCTTCAAAATAAATTCTTCAGACATTTTATTCCATTCTACTTAAATAAGCGAACCAATGTTTGGGTGGAAAGTTGCATTTGTTTTCTTTTCTAAAATGCCCCATATAGTGTAATCAAGAGGTTTAAGGTCTGAGCTTAAATCTTGTTTAATTGCTATCCATACTGTTTTCTCATGGACTTTCATTTCATTAGCATATTTTCTTATTGACGTTGTGGTGTCCTTCTTAATTGCTGTAGTGAGAGCAGTTAAAAAGTCTTCTTTTCGTTTTTTGTTCAGTTCTCTATTCTCCCTTTTCCTTAAAAAATTATTTTCCCGTAAAAATTTTTTCTTTGCTTTATATATGATAGATAAAGACACTTTGGCTTGGTTTCGGTGTTAAGCAAATCATAGATTCTTTGTCATTTCTTTTCTTACTCACTCATATTGGGATGAATTTTAATGAAAAAAGGGGTTGAATAATAGAGTTAATCCTGAAAATTTAGATTTATTACGTTTTTTTCAAAAATTACACAAATCAGACTAAAAAAAACATCTAAAAAATTAATCCTTATTTTGTTTCTGTACCCAGTTCCCATTGATGGAATAGGGACAATATCCTGAAAAACATGAATGAAATTTTTGCAGTGGGGTCTGTGGTGCAATGGCAAGGAACTATTGGCTGGACAGATGCATGAAATACATTGGAAGCCCTGTCAGTGGGGCTTAGAATACACTAACTGTATCCCCTGCAAAAGGATAAGAACTCCACTCCATCAAAGCTATGCAAAAACTATCATAAATGACTCCCCATCTTTGTTATTTCAATAATTGTTTTACTTCATACATTCTTCAGCCTTCCTCTGGTCGATATCACAATTTATCATCTTCAAGAAGTTATAATTAGAATCCTTTGTCTTTTTCATAATTTCATTCTATCTGCTGATGCTAAACATGGTTTCAAGTATTCTAATCTAATACAAATAATGTCCAAATAGATCTATTTGAGTCATAGATGGGGCCCTAACAGGTACTACAATTTAAGGATCTATGGGTAATGACAACAAAGTGTTTTCCACACACCCCAGAGCTCTAGAATTGAAGTTGCATCAGCAAATACGGTTTAGTGTCTTAATCAAGACATCGCCCAGCCTTTTTTTTTCTAGGCCCCTCCAACAGGGCATATTCTAAAAAATATTTTCATGAAGAAAGTAGAAAGTAGGATTATTAGTTTAAAATTAGCGATTTATTCTTATTTATTATCTTATTTTACCAAAATTAATTTAACTTGCAATACCAATAATTCCGAAGTTTGTTAAAAAGAGAAAAAAAGGGCGTATAGTGTAAAACAGAAAATGTAGCACCCTATGTATATATGTATGTATGTGTGTATGTATGTGCGTAAATTACCCAAATCACAGTATTCAATCTCTTTCTCGTCTCTCCAATTTCTTTCTTATGATAAAAAGTCCCTATCCGACTCTCACATAAGTGAGACTTCGGTATAAATCTTTAAATAAAAATTAACTTGCAGATAGATATTTACAATTAAATAGATGTGTAGTATTTGTGTCTATAAACATATACTTTGTATCGTAAATTGCAGGTGTGAATTTTGTCTATCACAGGATTGTATGCCATAGGCATAAAGTTTTCATCTGCTTACTTTTTTTTCTATTAATAGCAATTTAGTACAATGTTGTTTTGTCGTACATTAAACTTTACTCACGTTTTCAGACAAGTCTTGCTTTTCATTACGAATAAATGTACAGGCAAATGGATTTTTTAAACAGACATGCATATATGTATTTTTGAAAGAGAAGAATAGATCAGTGTATGCTTTCTGAAGAGCATTTTTATTATTATCAGATTGTTTTTTGTTTTAGTTATTTTTTTAAGGCGAACACACTGAGGTATACAGTTATATACAGACAGATGTCTCAATAATTAATTAAAATATCTCTCAAAACCAACCTGTAGTAAACCAATGTATCACAATAACAACAACAATAACTATTCGAGAAAAAAAAAAGAAAAGATTTATATTGTAAATAGTACAGTACACATTGACACGCAAACACGTTTTACTACACACTCCCACACAATACACATACATTCACTTGAGTCTCTGATTACTTTACTTCCAACCCCCATACTCACACCTCGATCTCTGCCAACACATACATAATAATAATGCACACACATACATCTACACCTACTAACGTACACGTAGTTTTCATCTCTGGACAAGTAAATACAACATTTTAACAGCAATGTACGTTCGTCTTCAGTGCATGTGCTAATAAGATTTTTTTTTTACCTACACATATCTCTATACTATAAGCTCCATAACGCACTGGTCTTTACGGACTCCCCTAAAAAGTACCCACCAAACAAAACCAAACAAAAAAAAAAAAACAGGTGATTTTTATACTTGCACCCTTTCGGAATAGTCGGTAAGAAAAGAAAATCCATTTCTCTTATTATATTATTAACATTATTATTCCTATGTATGTATATTGTGTACATTGCTTCCACTTAAATAACATTGTTGGTTGGTGTTGGAAAAAACATCTATTTAAAAAAAACAAAAACTAAAGAACAACAGCATAAAACAAGTAATTTAATACAAACAGAAAAACAAAACAATTGTTTTTAATTTATTTTAAGAAATCAAAAAAATATCAACGTTTCCTTGGTTAATGCATACTAATTAGAATTATTAATTACATTGTTTTCTCCTACTTTTGTTAGGCGACTTTAGTAGTATGTTATTTTTGTCTGTAGATAGATAAATATTTATTTATATGCATACGAAACTGTGCTATAAGTAAGAAATATACGTATGTAGGTATCTATATTAACGCTCAAGAAGCACCTCCTTTATAATCAAGGTACCAAACTACAAAAAGCCAGACAGTATGCTTGTTTTGTACTACGGATGACCAAAAGCAGCAAACCTAAATTTTTCATAAATATTACTGCATGTCTAAAACTATTGAATTGAAACGTTTTGATATCGCATAAATTTCATTTATTAAACTGACCGGTTGACTGTAGGACATTTAACTGAAAATTTAATCTGAACCTTCTGTGTTCCTATACCATAAAACTTTCCGTAACAAATCGGTGAGGAGATTTTTTTCGAAAAGGTGGGGAGAGGTGTGTTTACTCTAATGTTACTAAATTTGCACCCCCCACCAAAAAAAGTTGTTCATTTTTTTGTTCTCTGTATCACCAGAAAATTTTTTTTTAGAAATACAATATCTGGACCGGTATAAACTCATCTTCGATCCGTGTCATACAGGAATGTATCGTCTTCCTGATTTAATGAATATAATATAGCAGTTCAGGGCCTCTTTCCTTTCGTGCAACTCAACGCTCGTCCACAGCTTTACTTCTTGAACCAAATTAATTTTCAAATGTTTAACGCAGGTTTTATATATATATATATATATATATATATATATATATATATATATATATATATATATAACTCCTGCCCTCATCTCTAAATCATAAAAACAAGGGTTTTTTTTCCAGCTTTGAGAAACCATTTTTCAGGTTTTTGTTTTTTTTTAAACTAAAATATGTACAGTGGATTGGTGAGAAGTTCAGCCTCTTTCTCAATTTTACAACAGAACATCATTATTTGGGTGATTATTTTCTCTTAAATTTAGGGTTTCCTCAGAGAACTTGACTATTTTGTATTAGAAGTCATTAAAGACCGAATTATAATTTGGAGGCGATCTTTCGGAATATGTCGGTATAATGGGAGGCTACTCCCACTTACTTAGTTGATTTAGGAAATCGTGTATATAAAAGTTTCCAGCGCCCTCAGACTTCTTTCTTTTTTCTTACTTTTTGTAAATTTGCTGGAAACTTTAGCACATATTAAAAATCTTTCGAAAATTTCGATTTTTCGTGGGAAACTTTTCTTTACTGCACCATATTTTTTTATGTTTTTTTAACTGGAAAGTTTTGCACACGGAGTAGCCTCCCTTATTTTACCGACATATATCGAAAGATCGCCTGATTTTGTCTTATTCTTACAAAATAATAATCTGTCGTTTTGCTGGGCGGTACATTAAATTTTTCTTTTAATTTGTTTTGATTTTGAAAACATGTCCGTGAAAAGAAAAGTATGACTGCAACTGTTAAACACACACACAAACATACATAGATATAGTTTATATTTATTAAGAAAGATATATTGGTGGTAAGGTATTTGTTGATTTAAGTTTGAATAGCATAGACACATCGTTGACTCTCAACGATATTCAAACCTAGATCTATCTATCTATCATAATGAAAAATTACTAAATAATTGAACATCGAGTACCGGAAGCAATGCCCCTAGAAAATTCATCTGTTCTCCAAACTAAGGGCAAATAATAGACCAGACTAGGCCCCTTAAAGCAGCCAGTACAGGAGTTGTAAATTCAAACTACCTCTATTCTGTTTAAAATTGGCCTAGTGCTGCATCTTATCCCTGAAGAAAAGGTTGAATAAATACTTATTGTAAGTAATCAAACGCCTGTGTGCCAGGCGAAGCAAACCTTAGTAAATTACAATTATTGTTGTTATATCTATATTACATAGCACAAAGCCTGAAATATGGGACCCTCAAAGAAAATTAAACGCACTAACAAGTACCTGCTAATCTAGTTACTTCATGAGTTGCCTATCTATATTATACAGAGTTATTTACTAAGCTTGCAAAGCCAGAAGTATGATACACTCAGTGAGAATCGAACTCACAAACAATGTTGTACTAAGTAATGAATATTTTAATAAGTATATATTTAAAATTCTAGTATTAATGAAATTTTCATAAATGCATATATTTGCATATGTTTTTGATTTTTATTTTATATAAATTATAATGTTCTGGTTTTTTATATCATAACGAGCTTGAATCTATATTTATGCTTAATCTATATATAACACGTGTAAAACGGCACATTGTAGTGGAAACTTTATTAGGGCAATCCACTTAAAATTCATAGAATGAGAATTGTTTCCAGTCCAATTTGTGTCCTGGGTAAACTGCATCTGATGGTGAAGTTCCAGTTCTGGAGATCTGGGGAATGTAGAGTACCCCTTCATTGGCATTACTCCCAGGTCCACTCGGACTTAGAGTGATAGTATCTGTTGGGATCCCATTTATAGGACAAATAAATCTGTTTAAAAATCGATAGGACCGTATCAATAAATAAATAGATAAATAAATTAACACCTCTTAAGAACCAACGACTCAAAAAATGTAAATATGAACGCGAATCCCTAACTTTTTGGCATAAAATAACCCTAGACGAGTTGACGTGCCGTTAAAATCAATCAGTCAACCAGTCCAATTTGCAACTGATTGATATTAATGCTGAGTTTGGTTTAAAAAAAAAACTTATACAGCCTGTGCGCTTACGCAGTTGTAGATACACGAGATTGGAAATATATTTTCTGATTATTTGGGGGAAAAAGTTGTTTTTTTTTAGAATTGGTCCGTATCAAGAAATAAAAGCCCAACACAGCTGATCCATCCCGTTGAGCCGATGGGAATCTCCATGACGTAGTGGCTAACATACTGCATTGCAACTAAGTTCGAACTCCTGACACGCTGTTACGTTAACTTTTGGACTAATACCCTAAACTCTCTTAAAAGCAATGGGTTAAAAGCAAACCTTACTGTCCTTCTTTTCAGTTGGCTTTGACATTAAATAACCCATGAGGGTTGATATGCCATTAAACAAATAAACCAAACGATGGGGGTAAGACTCCCCATGGCATAATGGCTAAAGTACTGGGCTTTGTTCTTGTAGTAAGCAAGTTCAAAATCTTTTTTTGTGTTATTACTTTCACTTTGGCCTAATGAGTACAGTGTTCGCCAATGGTTCGGGAGATTGGAGATTGGTCGAGTCACACCAAAGACTCAAAACATGGTATTTGATGCCGCCTTGCTTAATACTCAGCATTATAAGGTAAGGATCAAGGGTAAAGTGGAGCAATCCAGTGAATGGAGTAGCGCCCTCTCTTACACCTCGGTATAGTAGCTATTGAAAAGGGAGCCTTCAGGTCGCCCTCGACTAAGGTCACCTAGTTTACTTTTTTTACATTCACTTTAGGATTTGGGAAAGGTATGAATTCCCTTATCCTTCCAGTTATGAGATAAATTGTTCTTCGACTGTTCTTCTCCAAGGATGGCTTTGACATTAAATAGCCCACAAGGAGTTGGTATGCCATTAAACAAAGAAACTAAAAGAGGCCAAGCAAGTCCCGTTAAAAATTCTACCATAAACAGTTCACCATCCTTTCTTTATACAGTGTAAAATTTGGCTTAATCAAAACTATTTTTTCTAAAACTTGGATGTTAAAAAAATTATTTTAGCTGTTCACCATAAAGACATTGACAACCAAACAACCCGACTGAAATTAAAGTCTGATATCTGATCATATCCCTCTGCGCGAACGGATAAAACGTGGCGAAACTAGTCTTGGGAGTTTCACTGTGCGACGGTATCTTCCCCAAATTCACTAAAGGTGAAGGCTACACCGATGTTTACGTGACAGTGGTTGCGCGAACCATGGAATTTTCGGCTTTGCCCATGGGTTTGTTAAATTGACCTTGTGCTTTAACCTCACTCAGCCAGCTAGATATAATTGATGACAGACTGAACATTTATAAAAAGTGAGATTAAATAGGTTGGAAAAAGAACATTCCTCTCTCTCTCTCTCTCTCACACACACATATATATAAACTGCTACCACATAGACAATAACAGCAATACCACAACCAAAACCTTCATCAAATGATGACCCTGGGGTCGGGTATAATTTTGGGACCGAAACATTTACCACTAACTCAAGGCGCTCACAGTATCACCTGGCTTTGTTGGTTTTACATTACTATTTGAGAGTACCAGATCCAGGCATATGCTGCTTCTATGGAGCATTTTTTTTCTGGTTTAAAAAATAAAAAAGGGGATATGACAAGAAGCTCTAAGCGACTCCAATCTAATGACAAAACTATGGTGTAGGTAACCCTTCTCGGAGAAGTTAACACTAAAATCAAAACTGGAGAAGAAAGCTCCAGTATCCAACCTCTATTGACTGGTAGGGATCCTTTGACAGGAAAAATCGAAGGTCATCTGAAATAAAACCTATAGTTTGCATAGTCACCTTGCTATGGTCGTCACAAGGATGTAACTGTGTAGACCCTTAGTGTGACATAAGTATCGTGCAAGGGTATGTCACTATAATCCAATGATGTACAGATGTCTTACTTCCATATTATCTTACGCATCTTCTATATATTCCGCGAGTTGAAGTAGTTGTAAATCAGGATCTTTGAGTTGTAATTTAGGTGATAAAGACTACTCTAATCTGCCAAGAGGTGATAGTCGTTATATATATATATATATATATATATAACCAATTCAGTGAAATAGAATATTCTGTTTTGGGCTTAATTTTCGTATTTCTCGCTTGAATTTGTTTAAATTGGACAGTTTAGTCTTAACAGAATATCGATTAGGTATATGTAAATAATCTGGCATTTTCTTGATAATTTCAAATTATTTAATAATTTTTACATGAGCTAATTTTTGAGTACTCTCAGTGGCAACGTATTGGAATAAAAAAGAGTGAAATCTTCGGTGTTTAGTGTCGGCCAGTATCATAAACGCCAAAAGTTAAGGATATATTGGAGGTACAAAAAGCCATCATTCATACGCTGTGGGTGGCTGACAAAGCTGAAAATGAGATAGCTGTCCCGGTGGGATGATCTTAGTCTACCATCTCGAAGATAAGAAATTGTTCAAAACGGTCCAGCTGCGGTTCAAAACCTAAGCCAACTGCTAGAGATGAATGTCAGCTGAATCGGATCCTTATTTCCAATCAATTTGCCGATTAGGGTGAAATTTCTAATGCCTGGAGTGATGCTGGTGTCGGTGTTTCTCGATCCACAACACTCCGGAGACTCCATCAGCTCAAATATGACAGCAGGATACCGATTTCGAAGCTACTACTAACATTTAAACAAAAACTAAAGCGTTCAATTTGGGCTAGAGACCATCAAAATTAGTTTGTTAATCAATAGAACCATGGCATCTTCAGTGAGGTATCAAAATTCTGTATTTTCTTCGATGACCGTGGTTCCTGCGCCAGGAAAAAGTCACGTGATCGATATGATGTCAAATGGGTAAAAACAAAGTGCAAAATTCCCTCAACTTATAATGGGTTGGGGATTCATGTCTGCAACTGGTATTGGAAATATTTGCTCCTCGAAAAGTTTGATTATTAGAATGTCCCAGATTCTTATTCTATACATTGAGGTCCAATTTTGGGGACAATTAATTCATCTTCCAGCATGACCTTGATTCACATCACACAGCAAAATCTACAAAAGAATGGTTCAGGAAGAAGAGGATATCTGTTCTTGATTGACCTGCAAATATCACAGGTGCAAATTCACAAGAAAATATATGGGGAATCCTCATGAGGGGATTTAAAAAATTCTATTAATCAAATCTTGAAGAATCGAAGTGAGTCATTACTAAAGTGTTACGGGAGACTTGTGATTTAATCGGTTCGTTACCAGAACAAATGAAATAAATAGTAAAGGCAAAAGATACCATAACAAAGTTATAAGTTTAATGCAGTTTTTCAAAAGTCTGTTCATTAATAGACACTTTTACTTCATAAAAAACAGTTTTTTTTGTCTTTTTCTTACTTGATAGAATTAACTTTAAATTTCAAAAATATCTCATTTCAAAGAAAACCTGCTTTGTCAATGAAATACTCTCAGATTATTTTCATATAGCGAATTGATATACTGTTAAGAATAAATTGTCTATATTTAAACAAATTGGAAAGAGAAATATGAAAGTTATTCGCAAAAAACTGAATATTCCATTTCACTGAATTGTGTAGTGTAGTATATATATATATATATATATATATATATGAAAAACACTTCTGCAATAATTAAGATCACACACGCACGCATGTACACACATACATTTATATATATGAAAAACACGTTGGCAGTGAATAAAATCACACACACACACACACACACACACACATATATATATATATATATATATATATATATATATGTGTGTATATTTTTGTTTTATGCAGTGATGATTATCTTTTAACAATAAAGCTAAAATAAGGATGTTTGTTCATTAATGTCGACCATTAACTGAAATGAAATTTAGCAAATGAACTACACAGGTGATTTGTAGGGATATTTGTCCCCGGGAAAAGCACTTTAAACCCTGAGTTTTGTAGGAGAACAAACCATACTTAGAACACAGTGAGGAGATGGGTGCCACTTTTGAAGAAAGGACACAAACGAGTTTTAACTACTACAAAAGTTTTACTGTACATATACACAATATACAACACGTAGATACAACATACAAAACAAGCAAAGAGTTTGGTTAGATAGGTTTCAGATAAATATGCCTTCAGAAACTAAGCTGTTTAGTTGTTTCTGGTAACTTGTTAAGGCACTGTCGCTAGGTCCGTTGTAGTAGTTGCGTTTGTCTGCTCTCAGCTGCTAGGTAGTGGACTCACTTCCCGAATAGTCACCGTCTGGGGCCTGTACGATGAGGTCTTAACTGGAATAGTTAGCTCGGGTAATGGCAAAAAAGGACGATTCCTTGAAACGCCTTGTTTTATAGCCAGTCTTATACGACCTCCAGAAGGGTTGTGAATATCCAATTTGGCCCTTCGCACGTGTGTCTTCTTTGGAAAAGGACCGGGAGTTCTAAATGTATCTAGTAATTTACTGAATGTATCTAGTAATTTACTAAGCCTTTTATTTGGACATAGCACAGGGCCGTATGAATGGGGCATCCAATGAGACTCGAACTCTCTCCTGAAGGTCTGCCCGTCTAGCTTGCTAACCGTCTCTTTCTCATGACTGTTGTGTTTTGTCATCTGGCGCCACACTAGCCAACATCTCATTTGAATATATTTGTTCATAGTGAAGGTTTGTGTCGAACCAACTATCATTTTTTGATGAGCTGATAACAGAAGAAGGATGCACTAGCGTGCCTCAGATTCTCCGAACAACAGTAAAGTTAGAAATCATCTCAATAAACACGTACAATTCGAAACCCCAATACGTCATATTCTTGTTAAAAACATCCGAGTATTATACAAGACCAACAGTTAAAAAAAAACTCGAAATAGCCGAAGCCTTAATTATAAAAAAAAGTTCACGAACAACAATTACGTCATCTTTGGACAAGGACCGGGAGTTCTAAATGTATCTAGTAATTTACTAAGCCTTTTATTTGGACATAGCACTGGGCCGTATGAATGGGGCATCCAATGAAACTCGAACTCTCTCCTGAAGGTCTGCCCGTCTAGCTTGCTAACCGTCTCTCTCATGACTGTTGTGTTTTGTCATCTGGCGCCACAATAGCCAACATCTCATTTGAATCGTGACTGTTGCACGATGTCAACCAACACTTTAATGGCTAACGCCAACTTAAAAATGTGTGTATATATATATATATATATATATATATATATATATATATATATATATATATATATATAGAATTAACTTAAATCGCTAGTCGAAAATCTTCTACTAAAGTTTCACCTTAACGGATCATCAGGAAGTTTCGCCTAAACTCAGTAGCTAACTGAACTAAAAATTGCTTGATTTTTTAAAAGCAATTAAAAGTATAGCTGAATTAAAATCCCACAATGATGCGTCGTTTTTTTATTAAGATACTTTTACCAACTTATAAAATAATAATAATAATAATAATAACAATGATGTGTTGATAGAGACGAAACGCTCAATCACATAATAAGCGAATGCTTATATATATATATATCCCTCCATATACATCACATATATATCCCTCCATATACATCACATAATAAGCGAATGCTTATATATATATATATATATATATATATATATATATATATATATATCCCTCCATATACATCAGTTTCGGTTTCTTTGTTTAATGGCATATCAATGCCAAAGCCACCCTTGTTGAAGAACAGTAGTGGTACTATTTAACTCAAAGTTTGAGGAATAAGGGAGTTCATATATATATATATATATTTGTTCGTTTGAGAATTTTTCACACTAGCATTTTCTGATGGGTTTCCACTGGAGTCTTGAGTGACAGCAAGTCTCCTCAAGTCTCCAGGACTCTTCTCAATATTCTGGCCGATCTCAACATTGCTATAGTTTGGATGGCCTCCACTCGTCCTCTTATTTCCAAATTCTCCACTCCCTGTACCAATCTTTTGGTGACCGTGCCGAGCGCGCCAATTACAATTGTTATCATCGTCACTTTCCTATTCCACAGTTTTTTCAGTTCTCTAGCAAGGTCTAGGTACCTGTCTCTCTTTTCGTTTTCTTTCAATTTTCTTCTGTGGTCAGCCAGAACATCAAAGTCGACTATTCGGCAGGTTCTCTTTTTTCTTTTTTCTTTATTTTTTTTTTTTTTGTTGTTGATTGTCACTAGGTCTGGTCCGTCTGGCCGAGATTAGATGATCCGTTTGTATCTCAAAATCCCAGAGAACTTTACGTGTCTCATTTTACAGGACGGATTCTGTGTTGTGCATATACCATTTGTTCGTATGATCAAATTTAAACTTCTTGCACAATTCTCAGTCATGCCTGGTTTTATAATCTCTTTGTGCTAATTTACTGCATTCGCTTATTATGTGATTGAGCGTTTCGTCTCTATCAACACATCATTATTATTATTATTATTATTATTATTATTATTATTATTATTATTATTATTTTATAAGTTGGTAAAAGTATCTTAATAAAAAAACGACGCATCATTGTGGGATTTTAATTCAGCTATACTTTTAATTGCTTTTAAAAAAATCAAGCAATTTTTAGTTCAGTTAGCTACTGAATGATAATTCTGTGGAGTTCGCATTTGTCATTTTTTTTTTTTTCTCTTTTTTTTTTTTTTTTTTTTTTTTTTACCTTTAATATCACTGAAATCCTACCATTCACCCCATATTTCCTCTCCGATCTTTCGGCGCCTTTGTTGTGATTTTAACACACAATTAGTTTTATAGCATATCTACTTGTTTATTTATTTATTTTCAAATAAAATAAATAAATAAATAAATTAGTCACTCCCTAATATAACGGAGATTTTACCCAAGTTTGTCACTGCCGAAAAGGTGGCTGAGTTGTTCTCCGTCAGTTGTGACACGGGATCGGAAAATCCTTAGCCATAACAGAAAAGGCCACAATACATTTAATACGAACTTTCATAGTTGATTGGATTAAGAACTTTATAACAATAACAGTTACGGATTACAAAAATAAAGAATAGATTAAGAAGAAATGCCTTCAAGGAGCTGTTTACGGCAAACCATATTTTTCATGTATGAAAGAAATCGAACGGAACCTATTTGTACGGTATCTCTCTCTCTCTCTCTCTCTCTCTCTCTCTCTCTCTTTCAAATAATAATAATAATAATCTTTTCTACTGATCGATGATTTTTTAGAGGGCTCAAGAATTAACTGTTTGTTTTAGCATTGGATTAAAAGACAATACAGCAGCAACGAAGTAATAAAATGAATTGAAAACTGAAGAAACATTAATAAGTTTTGTGAAAATTTGACCCTAATTTTCTATTGTGCACAACTAGAGTAAAATTAATAGATAATTGCAAGACAGATCAACCAGCCAATAATTTCAATAGCTGAACCACATCATCATCATCATCATCATTACTACTACTACTGTAATAATAATAATAATTATAATAATAATTTTTTATACTCCTTGCGCGTTTTTCACACCAGCTCCAACTGATAGTTTTTCACTGGAGTCTGAGTGACAGTAAGTCTCCTCAGGTTTCCAGGACTCTTCTAAGTATTCTGGCCGATCTATGCAGTGCTGTGGCCTGGATAGTCTCAATTCTTCCACGGATTTCTATTTCTCCGGTATATTTTTCAGGTTCTTGGTGATTGTTTCTGAGGGCTCTGAGATTGGTATTATTGTCACCTTCATGCGCAACAACCTTTTTAGTCCTCTGGCAAGGTCCAGGTATTTTTCTAGTTTTTCGCTTTCCTTTATTTTAAAGGAAATGGTGAAGTTCACGTTTGTTTCTTGTTGTTTATTACAACTAGGTCTGGTTACCTAGCCGGGATTGGGTGATCTGTTTTTATCTAAAAATCCCAGAGGGACTTAGGGGGTCTTATTTTGCAAGACAGATTCTTGTTTGAGCATGTACTATTCGTGTGGATGGTCAAATTTTTGTTGCTTGCCCAACTCCCAGCGGTTCGACTGCCTTTTACAGTCGGGCTTGTTTTTGTACTCTTTAGGGGCCAGTTTTCTGCATTCGTTTATTATTCTATGATTCATTTTTTTTTAATTTCAGTTTTATTTTCGGCTTCTTATAATCCTTCACTTGGTCTTTACCCAAGACCTAGGGTGCGGAAAGGTAGTGATTATATGTATTTTATGTATTTATGTTTTTGGGGTGATATTTTTGTCACGTGGTACTTTTCTAAACAGATGTGCAGTTCCTCAAAGTGCAATTTTTTAATTTCATATATGCTGAGACTGTCAGGTATCTTTTTTAATGTGTTTATCTGTCTCTTTCTTAATCAAACCTAGTGCTCCCGCTATTACTGGCACAGTGGTTGTTTTAAGGTGCCACATTCTTTCAAATTTTATTTCCAGGTAATTGTATTTACTTATTTTATATTATTCTTTGATTGATATATTATTATCTGTTGACACTGTCATATCAATTAGAAGGCATGTATTTCTTTTATAGTCCTTAAACACTATATCTGATTTATTGCTCTTTATTTTTCAATCATTTTGAATAGCAAAGTCTCAGAGAATAGAAGCTCCTATGTGTCTGTTATTGGTTCTGGTTGATGTTTATACCGTTTTTTACAATCCAATATTCATCATCATCATCATCATTATTGTTGTTATTGTTGTTGGGGTTATTATTTCACCAAAAGCGAGGAACATTCAGAATAGTGCATATCATAGATATATGAACATAAACATATGAACATATAGAATAGTGCATATCATAGATATATGATCATTTAGAATAGTACATATCATAGATATATGATCATTCAGAATAGTGCATATCATAGATATATGATCATTCAGAATAGTGCATATCATAAACATATGAATATAGACATATGAACATTCAGAATAGTGCATATCATAGACAGTGATAAAGAGTAAACCCTCAGTGGGACTCAAACCCACACCCCCTTTTCGATTCGAGGAAGTTTAGTTATCTATACCAGGTGCAAGTAAGTTACGAGAGCAATTGGTATCACAGAAGTCCTAATAACACCGACAACTCATCCCCTACTTCGTCTTTGAATTTTCGACACCTTCTTTGTTGTTATTGATTTTTTTTACATAAAATTAGTGTTATAGCATATTTATTTATTTATTTGCAAATAAAATCAGATATAGAAATAAAAAAAAACGAATAAGAAATCAGTGTCTAAGGTAACAGACAGCAAAGATAAATATAAGTTTCAAGAAACAATATTGCTTATTTATCTATTTAGCTTTTTTTATGTTATTAAAGCTTTATAAATTTCACCAGTACCTAAATAAACTGACCCGATGGCCATATTTTTATGATCAAGCACAATTAAACTGCTGAAGAAAACCTTGCTTGTAGAATAGCCACCGTAGAATTAAATGCCGATTTTACAGAAAACTAGAATGTCTGCGATTCTGTGCATCCATAGTAAACAAAATACTCTCGACACTTAGTGATTGTGGTGCTTGAGGAATGACTGGTTTCACAAATAATCTAAACTTACTAAAATTGTTTCTTTTGTTCGGATAGTTAAGATATATTCAGGCTTTTTATTTTTGTGGTTGCTTAATTCTTTTTTTTTTTTTTTTAAGTAAGCACACGCATCTTTTTCATTCGTGAACTGATCGACGTCTCTCATCATATCCGAATAACTCTGTTGTCTCTCCTCATTAAAAAGAAATGAGTTGTTCATATTTCACCAGCTGTTCCGAGTCTACGCCTAATCTCTAACATTTCATAATGAATATTTCATTTAAACCGAACCCCAAACTCATAGTGATCTAAATAAACCGATACCTAAGCGAATTAAATATTTTATTATCACAAGAATCTCATAACAGTCCCCTAAGTGTCGCGTCAGACACACTGGGACACTTTTTAAAATTTTGTTTTGTTTTGGTTTAGTTTTAAAAATTCTTACTTATGGACTTTGTTAAAATAATTCTCACACATCTCATATAGAAATGAAGATATTTTTTCTTCATACAGACAATGTTGTGAATTTCTGATTTTTTTTTTTTTTTAAATACAAATGTTAGTTGTGTGACCCGAATCTGAATCTACCCATTCTAATCCATCCAGTCAACCTTCCCTGTCTCCTTTCAATTCCAAGTCTTTACTGATACAGGCTATCGTAATATTTTACATTAAGAGCTGATTTATTCATTTAAATAAGTTATTCAAAGTTAACATTTATTTAGATAGATCCATTTCTAGTAATGAAGTATAAATGAAATAACCAACACGATCAATAAATTTTATGAGAATTCTCAAAATAAGAAGCGAGCAGTTAAAAAAGCTCTTTTAAACTAGACGTTTTGTAAATCCTACTAATTTGGTTAACGGCATATCAACTCTCGTGAGTCGATTAATGCCGAAGCCATCCTTGTTAAAGAACAGTATTGGGGCTATTTAACCTATAGCTGAGGGGAATAAGCGAGTTCATATCTTTCCCCAAGAGCATTGGTCCAAAAGTGAACATTATAGCGCAACTGGAGTTCAAACTCGGTTACTGGGATGTCAGTTCAGCATTTAAGTCACTATACCATGGAGACTCCCAGCCTCAATCCTATTGTAACAGAAGTCAATGATATTAATGTCTCAAAAAGAGTGAATAGTTCTAATTTAGTATTTCATAAATATTTCAATTATATCAAAAACTTGGATGATTAAAAAAAAAAATTGTTTAGCACCAATGTAGACGTCCTGAAAGAGTGATGGGCTCTGCCTGGCTATTTATCCACAAGACATGCTACATGAGTAGTGTACTTACGACCAAACCAGGTACCGGACAAATTACCAAAAATTACGATTCAGTCGCAAATTGGACTAGTAAATGTTTTATTCTCTAAGTTTGGGTATTTTAAAAGTGTATGGTGCGCCGGTTTTTCCTGGTTTACGCTTACATATAAGAAACCAGAATTTTAGAAATACGGTGGGCGTGGGGGGCGTAACCTAACAAAAATGGCACATCCTAGCTTTTTTTTTATTAGAGCAATACACTTAAAATGCTCTAATTTAGAGAATAAAACAATCTCCGTCCAGAGTGAATGATAATTTTGTTGGGAGTGCTTCGTTATTTATCTTAATACTCCTAATTCTCAAAATAACAGATATAGTTACTATCTTCCACTCCCTTCTAAATAGAACTATCAGTATTATCATAGACCGTTGTTACAATTGGAACCTAATGGGTTCATGGATAGTCCAGTGTAATATATATATATAGCCGTTGAATGGATGTATGTAAACAATAGTAATTATGATTCATAACCATTTAAAATTTACTTCGCAGCTAATGGCTCCTCGTGGCTGAATGGTTAGAGGCTTTGGCTTTGTCAACCAGATTTCGATCCCAGCTACGGGACGCTACTGTCTAGCCACACTGATGAGTTCTGATAGAACAAAACAGATCTGTCTGTGGATGACTATAGAGATATATACATATTATATACATAATATAGAATATGTGTTCAAAATTTTTACTTTTTTAAAAATCTCCGACTTGTTAATTTAAGATAAGGCCTTATAAATATTCAAAAACAAAGAAGACGACCAAGGTTGATGACACCTTTTAAAAACTCAATATCTATATAACGTTCTCACTATAGACCCACCTTCATATCTATATAATGTTAAAACTATATACCCACCTTTATATCATGTTCAAACTATATATCTACCTTCATATCTATATCATGTTCAAACTATATACCCACCTCCATGTCTATATTTTGTTCTAACAATATACCCACCTTCATATCTATATCATGTTCAAACTATATACCTATCTTCATATCTATATAATGTTCAAACTATATACCTACTTTCATATCTATATAATGTTCAAACTATATACCCACGTTCATATCTATATCATGTTCAAACTATATACCGACCTTCATATCTATATAATGTTCAAACTATATACCTACCTTCATATCTCTATAATGTTCAAACTATATACCTACCTTCATATCTATATAATGTTCAAACTATATACCTACTTTCATATCTATATAATGTTCAAACTATATACCCACGTTCATATCTATATCATGTTCAAACTATATACCTACCTTCATATCTATATAATGTTCAAACTATATACCTACCTTCATATCTATATAATGTTCAGACTATATACCTACATTCATATCTATATAATGTTCAAACTATATACACACCTTCATATCTATATCATGTTCAAACTATATACCAACTTTCACATCAATATCATGTTCAAACTATATACCCACCTTCATATCAATATAATGTTCAAACTATATACCCACCTTCATATCTATATTTTGTTCTAACTATATACCCACCTTCATATCTAAATTTTGTTCTAACTATATACCCACCTTCATATGTATATTTTGTTCTAGCTATATACCCACCTTCATATCTATATCTTGTTCTAACTATATACCCATCTTCATATCGATATCATGTTCAAACTATATACCTACCTTCATATCTATATTTTCTTGTAACTATATACCCACCTTCATATCTATATTTTGTTCTAACTATATACCCACCTTCATATCTATAATTTTTTCTAACTATATACCTACCTTTATATCTATATCATGGTCAAACTATATACCCACCTTCATATCGATATCATGTTCAAACTATATACCCACCTTAATATCAATATCATGTTCAAAGTATATACCCACTTTCATATCTATATTTTGTTCTAACTATATACCCACCTTCATATCTATATCATGTTCTAATAATATACCCACCTTCATATCTATAATTTTTTCTCACTATATACCTACCTTCATATCTATATTATGGTCAAACTATATACTCATCTTCATATCTATATCATGTTCAAACTATATGCCCACCTTCATATCTATATTTTGTTCTGACTATATACCCACCTTCATATCAACATCATGTTCAAACTATATACCTATCTTATTATCTATATAATGTTCAAACTATATACCCACCTTCATATCTATATCATGTTCAAACTATATACCTACCTTCATATCTATATAATGTTCAAACTATATACCTACCTTCATATCTATAAAATGTTCAAACTATATACCTACCTTCATATCTATATAATGTTCAAACTATATACCGACGTTCATATCTATATCATGTTCAAACTATATACCTACCTTCATATCGATATTTGGTTCTAACTATATACCCACCTTCATATCTATATTTTGTTCTAACTATATACCCACCTTCATATCTATATCATGTTCAAACTCTGTACCCACCTCCATATCTATATTTTGTTTGAACTATATATCCACCTCCATACCAATATCATGTTCAAAGTATATACCCACTTTCATATCTATATTTTGTTCTAACTATATACCCACCTTCATATCTATATTTTGTTCTAACTATATACCCACCTTCATATCTATATCATGTTCTAATTATATACCCACCTTCATATCTATATTTTGTTCTAACTATATACCCACCTTCATATCTATGTTTTGTTCTAAGTATATACCCACCTTCATATCTATATCTTGTTCTAACTATATACCCACCTTCATATCTATAATTTTTTCTCACTATATACATACCTTCATATCTATATTATGGTCAAACTATATACTCACCTTCATATCTATATCATGTTAAAACTATATACCTACCTTCATATCTATATAATGTTCAAACTATATACCTACCTTCATATCTATATAATGTTCAAACTATATATCCACCTTCATATTTGTATCATGTTCAAACTATATACCTACCTTCATATCTATATAATGTTCAAACTATATACCTACCTTCATATCTATATTTTGTTCTAACTATATACCCACCTTCATATCTATGTTTTGTTCTAACTATATACCAACCTTCATATCTATATCTTGTTCTAACTATATACCCACCTTCATATAATATACCCACCTTCATATCTATATCATGTTCAAACTATATATCCACGTTCATATCTATATCATGTTCAAACTATATACCTATCTTCATATCTATATAATGTTCAAACTATATACCTACCTTCATATCTATATAATGTTCAAACTATATACCTACCTTCATATCTATATAATGTTCAAACTATATACCTACCTTCATATCTATATAATGTTCAAACTATATACCTACCTTCATATCTATATAATGTTCAAACTATATACACACCTTCATATCTATATCATGTTTAAACTATATACCAACTTTCACATCAATATCATGTTCAAACTATATACCCACCTTCATATCAATATCATGTTCAACCTATATACCCACCTTCATATCTATATTTTGTTCTAACTATATACCCACCTTCATATCTATATCAGGTTCTAACTATATACCCACCTTCATATCTAAATTTTGTACTAACTATATGCCCACCTTCATATGTATATTTTGTTCTAACTATATATATCCACCTTCATATCTATATCTTGTTCTAACTATATACCCGCCTTCATATCGATATCAGGTTCAAACTATATACCCACCTTTATACCTATATCATGTTCAAACTATATACCCACCATCATATCTATATTTTGTTCTAACTATATACCCACCTTCATATCTATATCATGTTCAAACTATATACTTACCTTCATATCTATATTTTGTTCTAACTATATACCCACCTTCATATCTATATTTTGTTCTAACTATATACCCACCTTCATATCTATAATTTTTTCTAACTATATACCTACCTTCATATCTATATCATGGTCAAACTATATACCCACCTTCATATCGATACCATGTTAAAACTATATACCCACCTTCATATCTATGTTTTGTTCTAACTATATACCCACCTTCATATCTATATCTTGTTCTAACTATATACCCACCTTCATATCTATAATTTTTTCTCACTATATACCTACCTTCATATCTATATTATGATCAAACTATATACTCACCTTCATATCTATATCATGTCTAAACTATATGCCCACCTTCATATCTATATTTTGTTCTGACTATATACCCACCTTCATATCAATATCATGTTCAAACTATATACCTACCTTCATATCTATATAATGTTCAAACTATATACCTACCTTCATATCTATATAATGTTCAAACTATATACCTACCTTCATATCTATATAATGTTCAAACTATATACCCACCTTCATATCTATATCATATTAAAACTATATATCAACCTACATATCCATATAATCTTCAAACTATATACCCACCTTCATATCTATAAAATGTTCAAACTATATACACACCTTCACATCAATATCATGTTAAAACTATATACCCACCTTTATATCAATATCATGTTCTAACTATATACCCACCTTCATATCAATATCATGTTCAAACTATATACCCACCTTCATATCTATATCATGTTCAAACTATATACCCACCTTCATATCTATATTTTGTTCTAACTATATACCCACCTTCATATCAATATCATGTTCAGACCTATATACCCACCTTAATATCTATATTTCATTCTAACTATATAGCCACCTTCATATCAATATCATGTTAAAACTATATACCCACTTTCCTATCAATATTTTTTTCTAACTATATACCCACGTTCATATCTATAAATTTTTCTAACTATATACCTACCTTCATATCTATATCATGGACAAACTATATACCCACCTTCATATCTATATCATGGTCAAACTATATGCCCACCTTCATATCTATATTTTGTTCTGACTATATACCCACCTTCATATCAATATCATTTTCAAACTATATACCCTCTTTCATATCTATATTTTGTTCTAACTATATACCCACCTTCATATCTTTATTTTGTTCAAACTATATATCTACCTTCATATCTATATTTTGTTCTAACTATATACCCACCTTCATATCTATATTTTGTTGTAACTATATACCCACCTTCATATCTATATTTTTTTCTAACTATATACCTACCTTCATATCTATATCATGGTCAAACTATATACCCACCTTCATATCTCTATTAGTTCCTGACTATACACCCACCTTCATATCTATAATTTTTTCTCACGATATACCTACCTTCATATCTATATTATGGTCAAACTATATACTCACCTTCATATCTATATCATGTCTAAACTATATGCCCACCTTCATATCTATATTTTGTTCTGACTATATACCCACCTTCATATCAATATCATGTTCAAACTATATACCTATCTTATTATCTATATAATGTTCAAACTATATACCTACCTTCATATCTATATCATGTTCAAACTATATACCCACGTTCATATCTATATCATGTTCAAACTATATACCTACCTTCATATCTATATAATGTTCAAACTATATACCTACCTTCATATCTATATAATGTTCAAACTATATACCTACCTTCATATCTATATAATGTTCAAACTATATACCCACCTTCATATCTATATCATATTAAAACTATATATCTACCTACATATCCATATAATCTTCAAACTATATACCCACCTTCATATCTATATAATGTTCAAACTATATACACACCTTCACATCAATATCATGTTAAAACTATATACCCACCTTTATATCAATATCATGTTCTAACTATATACCCACCTTCATATCTATATCAGGTTCTAACTATATACCCACCTTCATATCTATATCATGTTCAAACTATATACCCACCTTCATATCTATATTTTGTTCTAACTCTATACCCACCTTCATATCAATATCATGTTCAGACCTATATACCCACCTTAATATCTATATTTCATTCTAACTATATAGCCACCTTCGTATCAATATCATGTTAAAACTATATACCCACTTTCCTATCAATATTTTTTTCTAACTATATACCCACGTTCATATCTATAAATTTTTCTAACTATATACCTACCTTCATATCTATATCATGGACAAACTATATACCCACCTTCATATCTATATCATGGTCAAACTATATGCCCACCTTCATATCT
The DNA here is from genome assembly GCA_963585895.1 of Sepioteuthis lessoniana. NCBI lineage: Eukaryota > Metazoa > Mollusca > Cephalopoda > Myopsida > Loliginidae > Sepioteuthis > Sepioteuthis lessoniana. Next base: position 61,476,001 of record OY757908.1, read on the forward strand.
ATATTTTGTTCTGACTATATACCCACCTTCATATCAATATCATTTTCAAACTATATACCCTCTTTCATATCTATATTTTGTTCTAACTATATACCCACCTTCATATCTATATTTTGTTCAAACTATATATCTACCTTCATATCTATATTTTGTTCTAACTATATACCCACCTTCATATCTATATTTTGTTCTAACTATATACCCACCTTCATATCTATATTTTTTTCTAACTATATACCTACCTTCATATCTATATCATGGTCAAACTATATACCCACCTTCATATCTCTATTAGTTCCTGACTATACACCCACCTTCATATCTATAATTTTTTCTCACTATATACCTACCTTCATATCTATATTATGGTCAAACTATATACTCACCTTCATATCTATATCATGTCTAAACTATATGCCCACCTTCATACCTATATTTTGTTCTGACTATATACCCACCTTCATATCAATATCATGTTCAAACTATATACCTATCTTATTATCTATAAAATGTTCAAACTATATACCTACCTTCATATCTATATCATGTTCAAACTATATACCCACGTTCATATCTATATCATGTTCAAACTATATACCTACCTTCATATCTATATAATGTTCAAACTATATACCTACCTTCATATCTATATAATGTTCAAACTATATACCTACCTTCATATCTATATAATGTTCAAACTATATACCCACCTTCATATCTATATCATATTAAAACTATATATCTACCTACATATCCATATAATCTTCAAACTATATACCCACCTTCATATCTATATAATGTTCAAACTATATACACACCTTCACATCAATATCATGTTAAAACTATATACCCACCTTTATATCAATATCATGTTCTAACTATATACCCACCTTCATATCTATATCAGGTTCTAACTATATACCCACCTTCATATCTATATTTTGTTCTAACTATATACCCACCTTCATATCTATATCATGTTCAAACTATATACCCACCTCCATATCTAAATTTTGTTCGAACTATATACCCACCTTCATATCAATATCATGTTCAAACTATATACCCACCTTCATATCTATATCATGTTCAAACTATATACCCACCTTCATATCAATATCATGTTCAGACCTATATACCCACCTTAATATCTATATTTCATTCTAACTATATAGCCACCTTCATATCAATATCATGTTAAAACTATATACCCACTTTCCTATCAATATTTTTTTCTAACTATATACCCACGTTCATATCTATAAATTTTTCTAACTATATACCTACCTTCATATCTATATCATGGACAAACTATATACCCACCTTCATATCTATATCATGGTCAAACTATATGCCCACCTTCATATCTATATTTTGTTCTGACTATATACCCACCTTCATATCAATATCATTTTCAAACTATATACCCTCTTTCATATCTATATTTTGTTCTAACTATATACCCACCTTCATATCTATATTTTTTCTAACTATATACCTACCTTCATATCTATATCATGGTCAAACTATATACCCACCTTCATATCTCTATTAGTTCCTGACTATACACCCACCTTCATATCTGTATCATGTTCAAACTATATACCTACCTTCATATCAATATCATGTTCAAACTATATACCCACCTTCATATCAATATCATGTTCAAACTATATACCCTCTTCATATCTATATTTTGTTCTAACTATATACCCACCTTCATATCTATATTTTGTTCTAACTATATACCCACCTTTATATCTATATTTTGTTCTAACTCTATATCCACCTTCATATCAATATCATGTTCAGACCTATATACCCACCTTAATATCTATATTTCATTCTAACTATATACCCACCTTCATATCTATATTTTGTTTAAACTATATACCCACTCTCATATCAATATCATGTTCAAACTATACACCCACCTTCATATCTATATCATGTTCAAACTCAATACCTACCTTCATATCTATATTTTGTTCTAATTATATACCCACCTTCATATCTATATTTTTTTCTAACTATATACCCACCTTCATATCTATATCATGTTCAAACTATATACCCACCTCCATATCTATATTTTGTTCGAACTATATACCCACCTTCATATCAGTATCATGTTCAGTACTATATACCCACCATAATATCTATATTTCGTTCTAACTATATACCCACCTTCATATCAACATCATGTTTAAACTATATACCCACTTTCCTATCTATATTTTGTTCTAACTATATACCCACCTTCATATCTCTAATTTTTTCTAACTATATACCTACCTTCATATCTATTTCATGGTCAAACTATATACCCACCTTCATATCTATATCATGTTCAAACTATATGCCCACCTTCATATCTATATTTTGTTCTGCCTATATACCCACCTTCATATCAATATCATGTTCAAACTATATACCCTCTTTCATATCTATATTTTGTTCTAACTATATACCCACCTTCATATCTATATTTTGTTCAAACTATATACCTACCTTCATATCAATATCATGTTCAAACTGTACACCCACCTTCATGTCTATATCATTTTCAAACTATATACCCACCTTAATATCTATATTTTTTTCTAACTATATACCCACCTTCATATCAATATCATGTTAAAACTATATACCCACTTTCATATCTATATTTAGTTCTAACTATATACCACCTTCATATCTATAATTTTTTTAACTATATACCTCCCTTCATATCTATATCATGGTCAAACTATATACCCACCTTCATATCTATATCATGTTCAAACTGTATGCCCACCTTCATATCTATATTTTGTTCTGACTATATACCCACTTTTATATCAATATCATGTTCAAACGAATTAAACGATTGGTTGATTTTAACAGTAGTGCTCTTCTATGTCTAGAGGTTAGGAAATTACATACAGTGTATGTTTATATTTACACTTCTTGTGTAGTTGTTTCTTAAGAGTTTTTGTACACGGTTGTTTGATATAAGGTATTCCTATCGAATACAAATCATTATTAAACAAGTCAGTTTGATCCTTAGATTAGACCCTAACCGATACTTCCACTCCCAGACAGAGTGGACCTTGTAGTATTGGCAATGAAGTGGGTACATCACACTCTCTAGAGTTGGATCCTCACCGACGGAAGAAGTTTAATGTCACGTCCTGATGAAGTTCATCAGTAAAGTTTGACATAGAAATTTAACAAAAATTATTAATATTGGTTGGTTGTTTTTTAACAGCACGTCAATATTTGTTGGGTTATTTCATCCCAAATTCAGTTTAGCAATTGTAGTCTTCAATTATATGGTTTAAAATATATCTTCAAAACCGGACATTGGCTTGATGGTTAGAGTGTTCGCCAATGGCCTGAAAGACCTGGGTTCAATCCCAAGTCGAGTCATACCAAAGACTCAAAAAATGGTACTTGATGTCTCCTTGCTTAACACTCAGCATTATAAGGTACGGATCCAGGGTAAAGTGGGACAATCCTGGGAAAGGAGTAGCGCCCTCCCCTACACCTTGGTGTAGTAGCTATCAAAAAGGGACCTTCGAGTTACCCTCGACTACGATCTCCAACTTTGCTTTTTTATATCTTCAAAATCATTTTAAACAGGCAAATGTTTCATAATGTTTCAATAGCAATGTTTTAAGAGCCAATGTACTAATATTGTTCAAAATCATTTTAAACATTATCTCAAGCATCTCTATTTTCTTGTGGGGAAAGTCCACGTTGTGTCGTGGCTACCGTTCTGGATTGTGACATCATAGTAAGCGAGTTCGAACTCCAGTCGCGCTATTACATTCATTTTCGGATAATTACTCTAGGGAAAAGTATAAATCCTCCTTATCCAGCCATGGATTAAACAGTACCACTGTTCAACAAGGATAGCTTTGGCCTCAAATAACCCATGAAGGTTAATATACCATTAAACAAAGAAACCAACCAACCTATTTTCTTGGGTGGGCTATTCTAGACAAGCACCATTGTACGTATTTTAGGTTTGCCTTATTTATTCAACAGCACATCAGCCTCTAATGGATTATTTAATGCTGAAATTTGATACTGATAACTTGCATACAGTTATATGGTTTCAAGTAACTAATCCGATTTAATTACAATTATTTGTTTGCGCAGTTATATGGTTTCAAGTATTCTCATCCAATACTAATAATTTTCAAATAGATCAATTTAAACCATAGATTGGGAAACTTATAGGTCGTACCACTCTGGATCAGAGAAGACCTAAGAATAATAGCACTCTCCAGAGCTCCTGATGCAGTTTAGTGTCATACCCAGAATCCTCCATTTTTGGTGGAATGGGGTTTTATCTTTCTGTAAGGACGCAGCCTGTGTATTTTACGGTCCGCTGACAGGACCGAATTTTCTGCTCTTAATATAATTAGACAATTTAATAAAAGACTCTTTCTCTTCTCCTCCAACCTCAGGGTGTGGGTGAATAGTTGGGCAAACTGAGTTCTTTGGCCTTGATATGATAATCAGCCTAGCAGGAAAACTCTAAATTAAAATCAGCTATACTCTGCGTAAAAATTGACATTATGTTGTATCCTTGTATCCTGCATGTGGTAGAAAGGCTTGGTAAATACACACAAGAAGAAGACATGGAACTTGAAACAGAATATTGTCCAGTCAGCTGGGGCTGTAGAATACACTGACTGCACCTCTGCAGAGGGGTAAGACCCCCCCCTAACGAGTGTCCTGGATATGACACTAAACAATCTGATGGTGAGGTTCCAGCAGTGCTGGAGCTTTGGGGAATGCGGAGTACCCCTTCATTACCATCGCTCCCAGGTCCACTCTGGCCCGGAGTGGTAGCACCTGACAGGGCCCTATCTATGGGTTAAGTTGAACTAACAGCATACTTATGCTAAAATGAATTGAGTAAACTGAATAGCTTGAAATAGAAATGTTTTGACTATTAAACCGTACTTACACTTAAACTGTGTGCTTATGCTTGACTGAATTATTTGAAAAAGAACTGTTTCTCGACATTAAAACTGTATTTACACTTAACTGAATTATTACATATAACTGCTTAAATAGTTTGAAATGGAAATGTTTTTGACAAACTGTGTACTTATGCTAAACTGAACTGTTTTCAATAGAAAAGATTATTTACATAAAAATGGATTTGGCGTTAAATAACCTACAAAGGTTGATATGCCATAAAACCAAACAAACCAAACCTTGAAACAGAATAACCAATTTGGTGACACTATAAGTCTTTCTATTTCAATATCGTATTAAATTATTGCAAAATTTATCTCTATCATAACATTGTTCAACTAATATTTTATCTTATTTTCAGGGTGAAAAAAAAAATGAAGGCTATATAATTATATTTGAGTATCTGTGCCCACCTGCATTTGCGGCCTTCTCAATAAGGCATCTATTGAGCTGAGACAGGCATTCCGAAAAAAAGAAAAAAAAGAAAAGAAAAAAAAAGTAAAGGTAAGTACAGATCTCTTGCTGGAAGCTTATTTATTTGTTTATTTTCCCAGTTTTCGGTTCACAATTTTTGTTGTAGAGAACACGTCTCTCTTACTTTTTCGGCTCGAGGGCCAAAAAGTTTAACTCTGGAGGGTTCACTGCCCTATTGGTCGGGCTTATAATAAGCTGATTGCAGAGGTAAAACTCTGTCCTCCTAAAAGGGGTGTCCTGGGTATAACACTAGCCTGCATCTAATGGGTTCTGGAGATCTGGGTAGTGTAGAGTGTCCCTTCTTTGTCATTACTCCCAAGACCACTCTGATTCTATTAGGGTCCCATCTCTAGGGTCAAATATATCTGTTAAAAAATTATTCATATTCGATTGGACTGTAAAAAAACACAAACAAATAGGGTGAGTCCTTATGGTGTAGTGTCTAACATGCTGGACTACGACATCATAGTAAGCGAGTTCGAACTCCAGTTAGGCTTTTACCATATTTACCCAACCCCTCCGCTCGGACAGGATATGACACAAGGTCGATTTTTAAGCGGAGTTTAACAGGTTTGAATTCAGAGTTTTCTTTCTCGTAGACTAGTTGCCTCACCAAGGCTGAAGAACCTAGTCTGCCCTACTATTTACCCATAGCTGGAGGGAGAATAATTGGATTCATACCTTTCTCAGGGGTATTAGCACTATGTGAAATGCAATTAGTCTCGTTCACGATTTGAACTCGTGTCGCCGTGTCCGTTTCCTACGATGATAACCATTACACCACAGGCACCAGTCAGGCTTTTACATTCACTTTTAGACTAATATCCATGGAAAAGGTATGAACTCCCTTATCCTCCAGCTATGGGTTAAATGTTATCACTAATTCTTCTTCGGGGGATGGGGTTTTGACATTAAATAACCCACGAAGGTTGATATTCGTCAAAGGAAGAAAGAAGTGGATGTTGGTAGTATGGCTGTCGAGATTGAACCTTTCCATTGGTACCTAATAATAGGAGGCACACGGAGCGTAATGGTTATCGTCGTAGAAAGTGGAATCGGTGAGCCGAGTTCAAATCCTAGATGAAGTTAATCGCGTTTTGCTTATAGTCTTGGGAAAAGCATGAATCCATTTCACTATCCCAGTTGGCTGGAACTGTAGAATACACCGACTGCATCTCTGCAGAGAAGTATGACCCCACCTCCAACGAGTATCCTCGATATAACAATAAACCATCTGATGGCGAGGCTCCAGCCTTGGAGAGTTGGAGTATGTAGAGTACCCCTTCATTGCCATTGTTCCCAGGTCCACTCCAACCCAGAGTGATAGCACCTGATAGGGTCCTCTCTATGGATCAAATAGAACAAATTGTGTGCAAACAAATGACTGATGTTAAATTGTGGCTTTTATATAGCAATACTTGAAACCATTTAACAATATGCAAAAAAAAAAAAAAATGAGCTCAGGTTCGTTTCAGAATGTTATCTACAAAATGTGTTTACAAATCAGATATATATTTAATATATATGTATAAACAGGATTTGGCACTAAATAACCTACAATGGTTGATATGCCATAAAACTAAATAAACCAATCTTCTCTCATCGACTATGAGTAAATAGTATGAAACCTGTGTTCTCTTGCTTTGGTGCGGCAACCAGTCTTGGAGAAGGAAAACTAATTTCAAACCAGATGTGTTCTGCTGCAAAATTGAACTTGCGTCGCATCCTGTTCGTTGCAGAGGGGTTGGGTAAATACATACAGGCTGTTAAATAATAGATTCGAGCATTTTTCAGACAAGAGCCCCCACTCCCCCAGTTCGAGGAGCCTAGTTAGTGCATGCGCGTGTATATTTCGTATTATAAATGTTTATTTTGTTTGGAATTAGCGGCTATTCAAAAAATGCAAAGAAATATATATATCAAAGTCAGATGTTTTACGAATTGTGTAAAATATAGAAAGCTATTTTGGGATTTAAATAAAATCAAGAGAACAGTAAAAAAAATAAAATGAAATAAAAATAAAAACAATTTATTTTTCGAAGTATAGGTCAATTTCCTAACAAAATGTATTTTCTCTCATTCGTATTTTTATTTTTTATTTTTAAAGTTTTTTTAAGGGTTAGTGTTGGGGTTGGACCAATTCTGTTAACTTTGAAAGAAGGGAAATGTTATTATTACATATTGTACACAAGGCTGTATGACGTCATACTTCGTTGTGTACATTTCTTCGCATTCCTGACCCTAAGTTTAAACAAGTTCCTATATAACTAAATAACTATTACAGTCGTGTCGTAGATGACCGTGATAATGGAATGCGATTTTAATATATCCGAACTTCTTACCAGTGCACAAAAAGTAATTTTTTCTGCTTCAAGTCACAATGAATGATTTCATAAATATATACAATTCATCCAACTGACCAGTCGAACTATAAACAGACTGAAAGGGTCCCAACTGCACACAACATAAAGTAATTACATTAGTTTCTTCTTTTGATTTGGCTTGTTAGTGGAAATAATCATGAAAAGACTTTTTTAAGAACACGAAATAAATGGCAGAATGACGACTTTAAAACACACACACACACAAACCTTATTTTAGTTGTATGGGCTGTAGAGTGACCACCGAAATATATTTCGGTACCGAAATATATTTCGGTGGTCACAGCTGTAGGCAGGGCTTAGAATATACTGACTTTATCCTCTGGAGAGAGAGGCTCCTTACCCAAAGGGATGTGCTGACACTAAACACTATCTGATGGTAAAGCTCCAACTCTACAGATCAGTGAAGTGTGGAGCACCCCTTCATTGCTGTTATTACCAGGTTTATTCTGACCCCGAATGGTAGTACCAATTAAGTTTCCATTTATGAGTCAAAGAGATCTGTTTAAAATTAGCGGCATTCGATATGACCATGTGCAAATAAATAAATAAATAGAATGAAACTACAATTAAAATGTAAATATGAACATGCAATGAACGCACTTCTCTCTTATATATATATATATATATATATATATATATATATATATATATATATATATATATATATATATAACGGAGATCGATTAACCCTTTTTTATGATTTTTTTTTTTTTTCGGTTATTGACAATATTTCAACAGTCGTATTGACATACATCGTTAATTTTTCAAAAAAAATTGTCACATCTATCGAGGGTACTTAGGGGGGGGGGCTTTTAATATTGTTTTGTTTTTTTTACGTCTGGTCAACTCTGCATATTAGTTTATTTTCTAATCTTTTTTTTTTTTATTTCAACATTTTTACCTGTGGTTTCACGTGATTTTCATATTTTAAAAGTTTAATAAATCAATGAATCCATTTTAATCGAAGAAAAATTTAGTCTGCTGCTGATGGCATTATTAAAATTAAAGATTTTTCATATCTATAATGAAACCAGATTGTTCCAGAAATAATCAAACTAAAAAAAGTTTTTAAAATTAATAAAAATTAAAACAAAACAAAAAACAGGAATATGACGTTTCTGAGTTTTTGAAATTATTGTGATACGTGCCTTTCGGTTTTAAGTTAATTTTAAAGAAATACTGATTTATGAAAAAAATACAGGAAGGAATGAATGAATGAAGGAAGGAAAGAGTTTTGAAATTCAACATCAAAAATTTATTTAAATTAGTTTCTTACGTAATTTCAACCCCGGCGCTAAATATTTCGCTGTCAACATTATCAGTGACGTAGCTACTTCTATCCACCATTGTTACCCACGTTAATTTATAATGTTGATTTATCTGTCACTAAAACGATTTTTAACTGGGATAATGTTACTCTCTATTTAAAAATTATAAGGAGAGATTACCAAATTCTAAACTTCTGATACTTTATGGTGATGGGGGATTTTACTAGCTGTTCGTCGCATCAAATACATTAATCTATTGTCCCTATCAGTACTTATATTTTTACTGTTTACATCTAAAACATATGTATTTATAATGCTATGAATGCTTGCACAAAGCGAGGACATCATTCATAATGGCAACGACTGATTCATTTTAACAGCATGTTAATTTGTCTAAGGTATTTTATGCCTAGAGGTTAGGGAATTGCATACATTATACATTCATATTTACATTTTTTATGTAGTTGCTTCTTGAAAGCGCTATCAAATACAAATAATTTTTAAACAGAGCTATTTGAGCAAGAGATGGGACAAGTGCTACCTCTCCGAATCAGAGTGGATCTGGGAGTAATGACAATAAAGAAGTATTTCACACTCCCCAGACCATCAGATGTAGTTTAGTGTCCCAACCAGGACATCAGTTTTCTGGGGGGGGTTATCCCTCTTTGGAGATTCAGTCAGCATATTCTAAGCCCCAACAACAACAACAACAACAGTTGCAAAAACAAGATTATTATTTTATTCATTAAAAGATAAAATGAAATAAATTTATAACCTGAAGACAATGTCCTCACTCTTGCATATGTTTCTGTGTTGTCAACAGCTTTCCAAAGCATACAATTAAATCTAAATTGCACCATCCAAATCATTCACTTTTTAAATTCAAACCAGCTATGCTGATGTAATAAATAAACTGTTCTGTTGACTATCATGTGCTGTGCAACCTCTTTTTTTTTTTTTTTTTTTTAACTTTTTAAATCTTTCTTTTTTCTTTTTTGATATGAATAAATGGACCCTCTACTGGTCAATAGTTGTGTACAATGGAGGTGACTTCAAAAGTTAATTTTTTCAGGGCTATTGAAAGATGTCAGTGTCCACTGGTTCTACTCATCATAAAAACCAAAAAATAAGACCATGAAAGAAAAATTTAAACATATACAAAAAGAAAAAGTCCTCATTCTTATTTCTTTTTAACAATCTCATTTTTTGTTTTATTTTTTTAAATCAAACCTATGTTTATCAATCTTAGAAGAAAAAGTTAGCGATACTCTCATTTTTTTGTGCATTATATAGAGGATGAGGGTGTTACTTGGAAAGATGACTTGAATGATTTTGTTTTAAATTTTTTTTATTGTTTTCATCACTCGAATTACTATTATTATTATTGATTTTTTTTTTTGTCCAGCATTTTATTTTTATCCTTTTATTTATTTAGTTATTTCTTCTCATTCTAAAAAAAAAAAGTCTTTTTGGCTTGTTTTTTTCTCTTTCTCATTGCAGTCGAAGTCTTTTCAAATGTATAAGAGAATGATGCAGTCAGCCCTGAGTAACAAACCAGTTCCATACCCACATCACTCCAGATTTACCAGCAAGTAACATTCCTACATCTATCACCAGGAACATTTTCTATTAACAGCCAGTGGAAAAAATGCTCCTGAATAAGAAAAAAAAAATGATATATACTAGCAAGGTTACTAAGCAGTGCCTGGCTTAAATATTTTCCCAGATCATTAACCTTTATTGAATAATATAATCAACAAAGCGGCTAAATTTGACAATGGATATGTAAAGAGATTTTTTAAAAAATTGAATAAGGTTGGTAACCAAAGTTTTTGGAGGCTTGATTTTTAGTTAAAAGTTTAGAATTTTAGGCAAAATTTTAACACTTTTAAAATTATTATTATTTTTCAAAATTAAATCATCTACCTAATAACTGGAATGTCATCTTTTTTTTTATTATTCTTTCACAGACATAAGAATTATGATTGTTTAAATTTCATCTGAATTGTTTATTTTCATTTATCTATTTCAAAATTTGACATTTCTATTTTCCATGCCAATTTTTAAATCTGAAAATTCTTAAGGAAAATCAGTTTCTGCTTAAATGTCTCATTTAAATGAGCATATAAAATTCATTAAAGAATATTCATGAAATATATTCACACCAGTTTTTTTTTAATTAGGAAAAAAATATGATGTCATGTATCTAATAAATTGGATGAGGCCTTTCCAAACTTGTATTGGTAATACATTTTTAAAAATAAATTCTTTTGCAATATATTACCCAAGTTTTGTTAGCCAAGCCAAATTTAAAATTCATATAAAAAGAAATGATCTAATAAAATACTCAATAATTAAGAAAAGAACATGTATATAGAACTTCTTAGTAATACTTTAAAGTAGGTTGTTTTTTCCAAATTTTTACACTTGTGAAGTCCTTGAAAAAATGTTCGTGTCTCAGGGAACCCCCGCATAAAAATGATTGTATACTATTATTAGTCTATTCATACATGAGCTTATTTATTACAGTTTTTCACGGAACACCTAGTGGCCTCTTGAGGAACCCTTGGGTTCTGAAGAACATCATTTGAGAAACACTGCTCTAAAGTGTCACAATACACTTTAAAAAACTCAAGACAATGTTTAATATCTAATAATTTTGATAAAGAACAGATTTTTCCTCTTCATCTTTATAGTGATATAAAATATCATTATAGAGACGTTCTTTTTGTATCTTTATAGTTTGACATATACGTATATTTACCAACTCATCTACATGAGCAGGATGTGACACAAGGTCTATTTTTAAACAGAGTTTAACAGGTTTGAATTCAGAGTTTTCTTCTTCTAGACCAGTTGCCATACCAAGGTTAAAGAGCCCAGTCTGCCTTACTATTTTCCAATAGCTGGAGGGAAAATAGTTTGATTCATACCTTCCCCAAGAGTATTAGCACTATGTGAAATATAAAAAGCTTCATCCAGGATTGCCTTGTCCATTTCCTATAATGGTAACCATTACAACTTGAATACCTCTATTACACTAATGATAATAATCTGATTAAATTGATAAATAAATTGATAATTTTGCTGATTTAGAAATTAATCTAAATCACAATTCATGTCATGTAAAGAGTTACCAGTTCATGAGAAGATCGATTTTAACACAAATTATTAAGAATGAGAAATTTAGTAAATATTATTTACTAAGTTTTGTTTAGTCTCACATACTGTACTTGCTTCTTCTAAGTGGTCACCCTTTTAAGTACTGAGCAGGTTCATTACTGCTTAACTTGATCTGGCTGAAACTGGTGCTTTCATTGTGACTTACAGTCAAGTCATACTGGTGAATCTTTTTTTTTTTTTTTTTACGGTAGAACAATCAAATATTTGAAAAGAAAAGTAGAAATTCATATACTTTTTTAAAAATTCTTATTTTATTTTCGTGCTTAAGACCTTTGTAGATGCTATGATAATTTTGCCACTACTGGTTGTAAAAATATACTTCTAAATTCCTAACTAATCAGTAATATTATGATGTGTTTCAAACATTTCCTTAACTAATTTTACTAACACTTAGTTGGGTTATTTGTATTCAATCTGCGTTTTTGTTTAGTTTTGATGTAAAAATATTTTTTTCATAAAAAATAATTTTGTTGATTAACAAAGAAAAATGATCAAATATACATATTCACATGAGAGAAAAAATAAAATTACTTACTATATATATATATATAGTTATTTATTAAGTTTAGCTTAGTTTGGCAAGGCCAGAAGTATGGGGCATCTAGTGAGAATCAAACTCAGTAGTACTGGACTGCTAGCCTAGTTCACTAAGCAATACTCCACACAATGTTCCCATTTAAAAAAAAAACTGAGCACAGCTTATATTTGTTATGAGGCTGCATATATGGAGCACCTAGTGAGGATTGAACTCACTACTCAGTAGTAATTGATCTTTGTTTTTTTTCTTTGTTTAATGGCATATAAACCTTCATATGTTATTTAATGCCAATGCCATCCTTGTAAGAGAACAGTAGTTGTACTATTTAACCCATATCTGGGGAGAATAAAAGGGTTCATCCCTTTCCAAAGGGTAAATTAATCCTTCAGGCTAGCTTGCTAATATTACTGTATAACAAGGTGCCTATCTATCTATCTATCTATCATCTTATTACACTGTTTATACTTTTATGTTCATTTGTTTGAATTGAATAATGAAGAATTTGACAAATTAACACTATTCTTTCACGTCACATTAAATAGGTTTTCTCATTGAGTATCATGTATGTGGTCCTCAACTGTTCAGTTAGTCATGAACAACTGAGCTGCATACTTTACCGATTTATTCGTAGGAGTGAAGACTTCTGTAGAACCTGTCACACTTTTGGGCCAAACTGATAACACAAGAATGGTGTATCTGTGTGCCTCAGTATTTCTCAGGTTTTGAATTCAAGGTTTTTCCTTCTCTTAGACTGGTAGCCCTACCAAGTCTAGAAAACCCAGTCTGCCCGACTTGCTGGAGTAGAAATGATTACATGGGTGAGGTGTAAAAAATTTGTCTTACTGAATCTATTTTTTTAATGATATCAATTATGCAACCCCCATACACAGACACATGCACAGCATTGCTAACTGCCATACATGTTAATTTGTATTATGTGCAGTAGAACTCCAAAACTCAAATCTAGTTTGTGAATGCAGACCTCAATTTGAAACTTTAAAAAGAATTTTTTTTTAAAGTGTTATGAAATATAAACTTTCACCCTATCAATTTATCCGACTTGTTTTATTGGAATATGTTAAACTGTTATTAAGTTTCTATTTTAGTTATTCACCTTCATGGTAAGGAATGTAATAATACAAATTAATATAATATAATTTGATATATTAGAGTAATATAATATTACATATTAATGTTATTAACTTAGTTTTGCTCATGTGTTACTTACAGTACTTGTTGTTGCTAAATGGTCACCCATCTAAGTATTAAACAGGTTCATCACTGCTTAACTTTAGTGATCTCGTGGAAGACTTTCATGATAGCGATTACTCTTTTTTGCTCTGAAGATTTTAATATAAACAAAACAAAGGTAGCCTTGAAATAATGACAGTTATAAAAATATATTGTAATTAATTACTTGATTAAAGGAATAACTTGATGGTAATTTCTACTTAAGTAATTATTAAGACAGACCTTTGATTTGAAATCAAGAAAAAAAAGGAGGAGGCGGGGAAGTGAATGGTATAATGTATTCTATGCCATCAATGTATTCCTTAGGTAAACAGTACATTCTGGACATCACTGGTAAATCATTTTCTCCTGAAGAGCTCAACAAAAACCAAGATTATTTTCCCAACAATAATGACAAGCCCTTTAACTATGCCATCAGTGGACAGTCGGCATTTCCAGCATTGACAAATTCAAACGAGGAAGAGCAAACAGCTCCAGTATCAACTACAGCTTCAAGTGAGAACGCCCCAAATTACAGCACCTGTCATAAGAGTTTTTCCCAACAGAGCATGACCAACACCACCACTTCTACATCAATGGCAAGTCGGAAAGTTGATAAAGGACCTGCCAACACAGCTGTCAGCACTACTCACACTGAACCCAATACAAGCCTCTCTAATCCGAGCAACACTGGAAACAGTTGCTGTGGCAATAGTAACCATGGTGATAGTGGAGGAACAGGAACTGAAGGAGGAGGAAGAGATCGGAACCGGGTAAACATTTACGGACATTTCAAAGCGTACAAATGTTTCCATTGCAGCAAGAGTTTTAATCGCCGGACATACTTGAAAAGCCATGAACGAGTTCACTCAGGGGAGAAGCCATTTAACTGCATCTACTGCCAGAAATCATTTGCCCAAAGAACAAATCTGCGGAGCCATGAACGGACACACACTGGTGAGAAGCCATATATGTGTCATGTCTGTCAACGCTCCTTTTGCCAGCTGAACGAGCTGCGTTCACATGAACGCGTGCACACTGGAGCAAGGCCCTACCAGTGCCCTTACTGTCCCAAGGCATTCACCCAGCTGACCAACCTGCGTAATCACATCCGTACACACACTGGTGAAAAACCCTATGTCTGCATGATCTGCACCCGTTCGTTTGCACAGCACAATGAGCTGAAAAGCCATGAACGTATCCACACTGGAGAAAAACCTTACACATGCTCGTTGTGTTCCAAGGCCTTTTCCCAACGCACTAACCTCAGAAATCATGAACGGGTCCACTCAGGGGAAAAGCCGTATCAGTGCATGTATTGTGCAAAAGCATTCTCCCAGAGAGGAACTCTGAAAAACCATGAGCTCACACACACACTGGATAAGTCAACCAGCAGAAAAAATCAGAAAGCTGCTTTAGCAGCACATTCTTTGACTCGGGATTCAGAGTCAACAGGAATTAAAGGGTCCGAAAAACCTGACCAGCATTCAGCCGAGCATGATCCAGAACTTATTCTAGCTGCATCAGCAGCCGAGGAAGGCTGTGGTGATAAATGTCAAGACGAAGCAACATCACAGTTGCCCACCTCTAAATATCAATCATCATCAAAGTGGGCATCTTCCTCAACAGGTTCCATCCCAAGGGGACAGAACTCTTCCTCCTCCTCTTCTTCCAACACATCATCTTCTATGAATCTGTTGCGCACGGCCCACAACAACAACCTTGAACGTTCCTGCATGAGACAAGACCTGCAGCAAGAACATCAGTCCTCTTCTGTGAGGTTTCAGCAAATGCCGACAATCCCCTCAATGCTTGTGACGCCCCCTTATCTGCACCAGGTGACCTCAGGCTGGGAAAATAGCTACACTTGGTCTCGAGGTTTCTCCATGGCAGCTGGTTGGGCTTCTGGGGGCAAGAATCTGGGTGGTGTCCATTCTCATGAGGGGAAACCACGAAAACACAGGGGTATTGCAGAAAAGGGGAAAAACTCAAACTCTTTTGACATTCGAAAAGAAATTCATTCAAACACTAAATAAATCAAACAGTCTTTTCTTTACTTAAGCTCATATTTCAAACAAGTACTTAAAAAAAAAAAAGATATTACCTTCACACAGCTCAAATAGTTTAAGAAAACAAAGAAATATTTTTCAATAACTCTTTTCAATGCTGAGATCTATATATGAATATTACTGGATTTTTTTCTGCAAGACTGTCTGCTCAGAAATAGAACATTTGTCTAATGTCAGTTTTTCCTTAGGGAAGTATTCACTGAATCAGCTCTTGAAAAAGGTTTCTGAAATTTCAGTCCAGTTCTCTGATTACTGGCCAATACTTGTGAGTGTAACTAACTGTTTTCATGTATTTTTGTAAGAGTAAAATACTTGTGCATATGGTTAAGTTTGGCCAACGTAAAACAGACGATGGGGTTGTAAAACAGACAATGGGGTTTACTCCTAAATTACAGTGGATGGAGACCTTGTGTTACAAACTTGTATGAAAAAAATTGAAAACTCAATTCACTCAAAAAAATAAAAAATGAGCTGACTGCCTCTGTGCAGTAAAGAATTTAATACTTGTAAAATATAACGGAAATCACAATCCTCAAATACTTACATTTTTATCGATTATTATAAAAACTTTGTTTGTCTTGTCCTGCTGTTGTGTAAAACACTGGCATGGGCAAAATATTTTGGTGGAACAAAAATAAAATTAAAAAAAAAAATTAAAAGTTTATTGTTTTCAACAAGAATTTTTCTTTTTTCCTTTTCTTCCATTTTTTCTTTCTTGTTTTCTTTTTTATTCATTTTTTATTTCTAATCTCTATATTAAAATTGTTAACCTAACTATCTACCTTTGTACTCTGGATTTGGTTCGGTTCAGTTTTTTGTTTAATGGCATATCAACCTCCATGGGTTATTTAATGCCAAAGCTATCCTTCTAGAAGGATGGTTGTGGTTCTATTTAATTCAAGCTTGGTAAAGGGATAAGAGGGTGCATGCCTTTTCATGGGTATTCATCTAAAAGTGAATAGGATAACATGACTAGAGTTCAAACACACCATGGTATTGCAGTCCTGCACATTAAATACTAGGTACTCCCCAATCTCAGGATTTGGTAAACCAAGTGAGAGAAAGAATAGATAGATTAAGCTATGTGAGAAACCCCTTACACTCATGAATATATGCTTTCACTACACAAGTTGGGAAATTCTTAGCACACGAGCTCTCCCAATGACATTTACTATAACACTTGTCCCTGCCAACCACTCTTCACTACACAACACTGTTGAAACTGTAACTAACAATTGCTTAATTTTTCTTTTTTTCCTAAATTCAATAAAATATAACTGTACTTAAAAAGGCAAATATGCATATATCTAAATTCCACAACCAGATGATATTGATGCAGTTAAACATGGTAATGAAATGCAGTGACTGTCTATGAATATTGACACTAATTAACAAGTCCTCAAATTTTTCTATTGTTCAAATTCTAAAATTTTCCCTGTATATTTTTGATGTTTAAGTAAAATTTGTGCAATCCAACATAGAAGAAAATCAGGATAAAAAAGGGAATTTGTTTTATGAAAAACAATGTTCTTCATGAAGATTTAAATAAGTAAAATATCATTTTTGATAATTTAGTTTATCTATTTGACTTATTCTATTATATATATATATATATATATATATATATATGTAGAGAGAGAGAGAGAGAGAGACTCATAGACAGATATTGTATTATACATTGCTTGGCTGTTTTCTTTATTTAACGGTATATCAACCTTTTTGGTTTATTTAATGCCAAATCCATCCTTGTAGAAGAAAAATAGTGGTACTATTAACCCACTTACCTGAAGGTGATAAGGAGGTTCATGCCTTTCTCAAGGATGTTAGTCCAAAAGTGAATGTAGTAGTGTGACTGGAGTTTGAACTCACTTACTTCAATGTCACTATAAAGCATGTTAGCCACTGCACCACAGAGACACCTTCACTCCATATAAGAGAGGTAGGGAATCGGTGGTGAAATTTTTGCATACATACAGTAGCGGCCATAAGTTAAGGAACAGAACAACAATGAATATTTAAATGATTTTTACTTGAAAAATTTGCAAGTATGTTTATGAAATTTTCCCAAAATATACTTGGAACATATATACATTTATTACATATAAAGTTTAGTAAATTTTCTTTTACAGTAAATTAACAGACAACTTAAAAAACAAAAATTTACAAATTGCCCTGGAACACATCGTATTAGATCAATATATAAACTAAAGAAAAACTCAATATTTAGTGGATTTTCCTTTGCATTGGATTACCTCACTGCATCTTCAACCACATGAGCCAATTAACTTCTTACAAAAATTGGTAGTGATACTTTCCCGTTCTTCTTTCAGAAATCATCAATATTTTGAAGATTTCTGTTCTGAGCTTTCTCTCCTATGATTTTCCAAACATTCTCTATACGACATCTGGGCTTTGTGGTAGCCACTTCATAACAGCTATTCCTTCCTCTTCAAGAAAACTTAACACAGTTTTAGCTTTGTGGCAAGGCGCGTTGTCTTGCATAAATATTGAAGTTTCAACTGTCCCTTTGCATAAATGAGGAAGAGCATGCTTCAAAGAAGTTCTTTATAAACATTGACATTAATACTACCGTGAAAATGAACAATGGGTCCTACTCCCGCTGAAGAAATCATTCTCCACACCATTATGCTCTCCCCTCTAAATTTCAGTTTTTTTAATGCATTGAGGAGGTAAGGGCTCCCCATTTTTTACATATTACAAACCTTTTACCATCAGATCCAAACAAGTTGAATTCAGATTTATCACTAAAGTGAATCATATTCCATTGTTCCTCTGTCCATACGATATGCTCTGTGACAACGTCGTTGGTAGCTGGTGTAGGTAGAGTTTGTGGATGTGTGCGTCTGAACGAGCGTCACTGGTAGCTGGTAGCGAGCGCCCCGGGGCCTGTTCTGGACTTCGGGCCGGAGCGTGGCCCTGGAAAAGGAACAATGGCAGACTTGGGGCCTTTAATTAGGCACCTAATTTCGACTAGGCTACCTTCGGGTGGGCGAGCTGCATTTTTGTCTCCTTTGTCCCCCTTGGACGGCACTAGACCATGCGTCTAGTTTAAGCCGCAAACTGGCATACGTGCCCGGACCCAAATTTTGGGTTCGTGAAACTGCTTGCCTCATCAGGCTCACATTGCACTAAGTGAGCTGATGAGCAGCACAGACAAGCAGGGTTCGAGTCTCGGCTCCTTCCCGACCTTCCCCTCCCCTTTATCCCCACTTTAATCGGCCTTCGGGCTTTTGACCTTGTGTCAAGTCGTGTCTGGTGGGAGGCAGCGACAAATACCGGTAGCTGGTGTAGGTAGAGTTTGTGGATGTGTGCGTCTGGACGAGCGTCACTGGTAGCTGGTGTAGTTGGAGTTGCGGATGCCAACTTGATACATACCAACCTCGACGTCGACCTACACCAGCTACCAGTGACGCTCGTTCAGACGCACACATCCACAAACTCTACCTACACCAGCTACCAACGACGTTCGTCCAGCCACATACATCCATGATCTGATCAACATCAAATACCCGCACGATCATCTAGCTACTTCGCATCCATCTCTACCATTACCAACTAACATCACCAACCAACTGATCTGAGACTTAACCATCACGGACTTAACCACGAACTTTACACTATTTGTAAATACGACAATAAATTGTCACTTTTTGTTATAATTGTTACCTCGCCTTTATTTCCTTCATTGTCTTTTGGCTGTTCTTACTCACACGCTTAACCATATTAATCTTTAGCTGTAGGTTTTTTGTTATTTTTAGCCGCCAGTTTTGTTGTTGTTAGCGAGAAGGAAAGTGTTGTGTTTTGGTAAGGGTTTTTATTTGCAGCATGGAAAATGTAGTTTGTGTTTGTGCTGCAAGTCTCGTAGGTGAGGTTGTGAGTATAGAGATGAAATGGAGTTATGAGAAGGTTGAGATGGCAGCGTGTGTCGTCGGACGTGCGAGGGATTGTGTTTGCGTAGTTTAGCGAAAGCCATGTTGCCGTTGAAGGGAATGAACTTTGGAGTCACCGTGAGTTTTGTGTGTCTGGTGATTTGGGGAGAGTGTGCGTTGTCTCCATTAAAGTGGCCCAGAGGTGAATTGAGAGCTAGGTGCCAAGAACTTAATTGTGTGTTGCATCGACATAGCCAATATTGGGGGTGACCTAAAGTTGTCCCTGTGCGTGGCATGTTGAATGTATCTAATTTATATTCAACTGGGATTCCTTGCAAGGAATCCAAAAATTAGATAGGTTCCCACATGAGTCCATGCTACTGCTATTCAAGAGAGCGGCCAGTGGGACGTCAGCACTGGCCGGCGTTGTCAGCTGAAGAGACTGGGTTTGGCAGCTTACCCAATTTCTGCTGCCCCGGAAAGAAGGTCCGGGTAGAATAGGATAGGTCATCCTGATTGGGTGAAATTATGCGTCGAATTAAATTGCGCGCCAAACCAGAATACCTTCTGCTACAAATCATTTGCGGGGTCGACATGCTTATCCGCTCCGCAACAATATGAGAAGTTTCATAAAATTCTACAGGGGTGCTCGATGTATGACTACTAATATATAAATGTATCTATAAATCTCATCCAGAGCAAAAATGCCAGTAATATAGATGGAAAGACAACTCAACAGACCATCATTTTGCTATTATAAATTTATTTCAACAGGCCGCCGACATAGCTTCCCTTATCAGATAGCTTTTTTGAGGATAATGACATTCTATTAAGTTTTCTTTTCAATTTATATATATATATATATATATATATATATGCATGTGTGTGTGTGTGTGTGTATGAACTTTTTCAGACTTGACCGATAAAATAAAACGCAGTTTCTTCCAACCAGTGGTCATGCCAATACTGCTATATTCATGAACTACATGGATGCTAACTAAACTTATGGAGAAAAAGCTTGACAGCAACTACACAAGAATGCTGCAAGCAATAGTGAACTAGTCCAGGAGACAGCACCCCATAAAGCAGCAGCTGTACCAGCCATCATGAAAACTATCAAAATTAGATGAACCAGGTATGCGGGACACTGCTGGAGAAGTAGGGACGGGCTCATAAGGGATGTACTCCTGTGGACCCCATCACATGGATGAGCAAAGACAGGATGACAAGCTTGAACCTACATATAGCAGCTCTGTGCCGATATGGGATGTAGCCCTGAAGACCTGCCAGAAGCAATGGACAATAGGGAGGGTTGGTGAGAAATATATATATATATATATATATATATATATATATGTATATATGAGGGGCATACCATAAGTTTCCAGACTTTTTTCATATGGGCACTTTTATTGATAGTACACATATGAAACTCTAGTCCCCTTCCAAGTAATCTCCTCCAGCTGCAATGCACTTGTTGTACCGTTCCAACAACATCTGGAAGGCCCCATGGAAGTCCTCTTATGTGAGCGTGTCAATGACCTTCATCACAGCCTCTTTCATCTCCTCAATTGTCTCATAATAACAGCCTCTGAGCTTAGGGAATAGCCAAAAGTCACAGGGAGCAAGGTCTGGACTTTAGGGAGGCTGGGGAACTGCCTTGGTGCCCATCTTCGTCAAATAGTCTGTGATGGAGTTGTGGACTGGTGCATTGTCCTTGTGGAAATGCCACTGACCCGATTTGAAGAGTTTCTACTGTTTACAAACACACTGCACCAACAGACTCAATTTTGGACACCATTTTGCAGGAGTTCTCTGTGATTCCAGCCATATTTTCTTCACTCTCAACTAATCTCTTCCTGGTCCCTTTTTGCCCTTCAGATCATGTCTTCTCTTGTGAATTACTGTCTAGTACCTGCCTTGAGATATTACCAGCTATGTTATATGGGGTGTGTCTATTCCACTCTGACTTTCACATCTTCATATAATGGTGTTAATATATATATACTGAGGTTATCTGGAAAATAATGGCAGAAAGATCAATTTTTCTACTTTGCATAAAATAAAACAAACTTGCTTGCTGATCTCCCAATATATATTAGGGGGTATTAAAAGTATATTTGTTTTTACAGATTTTCATACCAAAGTTTATTTCATGTACATTAAAGAAAAAACTATCCATGACTCCACTATTGTAATAATATTATCATATAATAACACTATGTAACAAAATTTTAATGAAACTTTAATAATGTAATAACACTATGTAACAAAATTTTAATGAAACGTTAATAATGTAATAACACTATGTAACACAATTTTAATGAAACTTTAATAATATAATAACACTATGTAACACAATTTTAATGAAACTTTAATAATATAATAACACTATGTAACAAAATTTTTACTTTTCTTGTTCCTGGACAAAGTGTTATTTCCCAACTGTTTATTCCTAAAGTAAATAGAAAAGACTTATTTCTCCCTTCAAACTTTGTTATTACCCAGGTCACAAAAGCAATTTCAAATTTATCCATTTACCAAAACATCCCTGATAGTTTTAATGCTGAGTAGCTGATAGAGAATTTTCCAGAACTTACTAAACATTTTTATTCATTTTTGTATAACTTTAGTATAAATACATGTAATTTTTTTTATTCATACGCTGTTTTATTTAGACCTTATGTAAATGAAAGTGTGCAAATTTGCTTATTTTTACAAAGGAAACAGGTTAATCTTTAAATTTCATTATCCAAGACACAAAAGCAAAGTTTGGAGAGAATAATAGCCATTTTCTATACCTTTACATCATAAGCTATTAAAAAAAAATAGCACATACTATTCAGGAACAAAATTTAAAAAGGAACAACAGGATGGAATAAAACATATAAAAAAATAATCATAATAAAGATATTTTCTTTTAAAAAGCAGCAATAATAAGATGGAATAAAAATAATACTAAAATAATCCTATTAAAAATGCTTCTTTTAAAAAGCAACAATAATAAGATGGAATAAAACTAGTATCAAAATAATCAAAATGAAAATAGTTAAGGCAATGTCCATGAAAGTTAGATTCACAATATGTCAGATGCAGGTTCAAGTCACACTAAGTACTACTTTTAAAAGTTTATTAAAAGACAACAATATGTAAAACATTTAACAAAAACATAGTTGATTAAAAAAAATTAAAATACTATGATACATAGTAACATTTGAGGTCACTAGCGAGCAAACATTTTTGGAAGCAGGCTGGATGAAAAAAGGTTTTAGGGTTGTAGTGATATTGGACAGTGGTTGTATGTAATTTGCATATGAAAGAATGGCATAGATAGTCATGTTGCTTGGAGAAAAGAAAGAGATATACAAAAATGAAGATACTGAACTACGGACTAGAAACAGAATAACTTACTTGGTAACATCATAACAAGGGTGTTAAAAAAAAAGTGGGAGATGAAAAACAAAAATAATTTATAAGTATTATCACATATTTAAAGAAGTTGATTGTCCCTGTCTCCAGGTGCCTTGGATATGACACTAAACTGCATCTGGTGGTGAGGTTCTAATTCTTGTAGTGAGTTTATATTTCTTTTTTTTATTGTTTATTTACAGAAGTGTAGTGAATTTAATAAAACAAAGGTAGGTAATAATACAGCAAGTAATTTTAGTTCTTTCTTTATACCTCAAAACTTGGGTGGGACCTTTGCATGCTTCTTTCACTGTGAGAATAACAAAACACGTAGCAGCTACCTTGAATGGCCAAACAAGAAAAATATAAGGTGAACGACTACTCATGTTTAAACCAGTTCAGCAGGAGAAAAATTGCGTTTTCAATTTGGCAGCTACTACATCCCAAGGTTACCAGGAATTCTTCCTCACTGTCTCTCTGTCTTCTCCTCTTTATATCTTGAGCCAAAAAAGGAAGAAAACCGCACCCCAAGTAGGCTCGTTGCGCATGCATCACGAGACTCTTGCACCCTTACATTTTTCCAGTGAGATTCCCTCTGAGCATAAACACAATTCTGGATATCTGGGGACTCTGGAGTACCTCTTCATCGTCATTAATCCCAGGTCCACTTTGATCTGGAGTGGTAATATGTGTTAGGATCTCATCTATCAGTCTAATAAATTCATTTAAAAATCATTTGTATTCAATAGGACTGTGTGCAAAAAAAGAAAGAAAAAACTCTTAATAAACAACCGTACGAATATCCATCCAATGAATGCAATTTTGTAACCTCTAGACATAAAATAACCCTAGATGGGTTGACATGCCATTAAAGTCAATCAATCAATCAAGGTTGATGGGATTTTGTGACATATTTAAATAAGGTTCCCAGTTGGCTATTGCTTGCTGCTAATTTTAGATATGAGGGTCAGCTGAAAAGCTCATAGGCTGACCAAGATACTCTCTTGGAATGTGATCAAATAAGATTTATTTTTCAACATAGTTCCCAGGGCAGTCCGCTCATTCTTCCATTGGTGTTGTCGTGCTTGGATCCCACTGGTCAAAAATGTCATCAACAGCAGCTATGATGTCACCATATGAACTTTCAGCCCACCCTCATAAATAATATTATTCTACTATTTTTTTTAGTACAATGGTACAGTTATGGTCCTATTTCAAAAATATTTTTTTGACATCATTGATTTTTTTTTTTTTTTGGTGAAATCTCCTTTTCTCCATATCTATTTTACTGCTGCTGACCACCAAAAGAAAAATCCTTGATATTATTAAAGGAATTATTTTGAAAATAAGTTAAGAATTATATAAATACAAAGATATTCAATAGATAAAAAAAAATGTAAACATGTTCAGCTACAGAAAAAAGCCATTCAATAATCCCACCTCACACACACCAGTTTTGGGGGTGACATCAATGACATTTCGGATATTACTGCATGCCTAGATCAAAGGTCTCTCTTTCATTGTTGGCCATCAACGAATTCTAGATATGGTGGGGCTGTTGGTTAATCTTCCGTCTGAATAATGAATGTATTTACTTATCCCCTCGACTATAAGCAGGAAGGTCAATTTTTAAACGGAGCACAACTGGTTTGAATCCAGAGCTTTCCTTCTCCTAGACTGGTTGCTTAACAAAGGCTAAAGAACACAATCTGCCCAACAATTTACCCATAGCTGAGTGTGTGTGTGTGTGGGGGGATTCATGCTATTCTAAAGGGCATTAGTATTAAGTAAATCACAAACAGCTTCATCCAGGGTTTGAACTCAGATTGCCAGTTCCATTTCAAATGACTGTTATGGTAAACTAGCCTCTACATTGGATTAACCCAATCTCTCCACCACTGCTAGGATGTGATGCAATTTTTAAGTTTGGTTTGAATTAAGAATTTTTCCTTCTCCTTGACTGGTTGCCTAAAACTGACACCCTACATGTAGTTGTCTCAGAGTTTCAAGATATGAAACTAAACCTGGGAAAAATTATGGAATTAGCACACTTGGGAGTATTCATTTTGCTTTTTTGTCGTTTTTTTTAATTTCATTTAGCAGTAAATAAACTAATATCAGATAAGATGCAAAATATCTTCTCTTTAATAGCTGAGCATTCTGGCTTCATTAAATGTTCCTAAAACTAACTTAATTAACAGCCTAATTGGCTGGTGGTGTAGAATACAATGACTGCAGGGAGGGAAAACTTCTTCAATGAATGTCCTGTAATGACACTAAAATCATCTGATGGTGAAGCTCCAGTAATGTTGGAGCTTTGGGGAATGCAGAGTACCCCTTCATTTCCATTGCTCCCAAGTTCACTCTGACCTGGAGTGGTAGCACCTGATAGGGTCATATCTTTGGGTTAAATAGAACTCTTTGACATTTAAACTGAGTGCTAACAAATGACTTATCCTCAACTGAATTGTTAGAAATAGAACTATTTGACCATTTAACTATGTGGAAACATATGACTGATGTTTAATTGAATTGTTAGTGATACATAGTAATATCTGGGACAATTTAACTGTGTGCTAATGAAAAACTAATGTTGAGTAGAGTAATTAATATTAAATAGCAATACTTAGAACCACTTCATTGTGAACAAACAAATGATTAATAGTAAATAGTTATTCATGTTTGATAGAAATGCTTGAAACCATTTGACTGTGTAAAAAAATGAAGTCAGGCTCATTTTAAAATGTTATGAACAAAATGTGTTTTCAAATCCTATATTTTAATATATGTATAAAGAGGATTTGGCATTAAATAACCTACAATGGTTGATATGCCATAAAAACCCAACCAAACCAAATCATATATATTTAATATATATTTATAAAGAGGATTTAGCATTAAATAACCAACAATGGTTGATATGCCATAAAACCTAACCAACTAGATTAAATTATCTAAATTAATGTTACAATTCTTTTGCAAATACTGCAGAGGGAAATTATTATGGAATAACCAAATGTAGGCTTATCTAATATTTTTTGCCAGGCGTAGGAGACCACTTATTGGGGGTAATATGATTGAAACATGTAACGCATCTTTGTGAAAAGGACTCCCATGAGTGAGGCCCGAATAGACCCTGTCCCCACAATCACTATCACACAAACATCATACCACACGGATCCTCATCTCTTAATGCAACCGTGAGGTACTGATACTGAGTGAGTTAGAATCCCTGAAACCAAGCTCACCTTGTGAATTTTTTGTCCTGTCTTTAAGAAAAAATGAAGATATTACCACAGGAAAATTGTTGGTTAGGCCCTCTGGGCTCGCAGGCATTCACTGAATGCTATATACCATCCACACAGATGCATCCTAGGTGAGTAGTATTGAGCGTCTGACTCGCCTGGTCTCAGGGACCATCCCCCTTGGCAATACCTGCTTCAGGAGGGCTGAGTTCATTGCTTGGCACCTGAGGTGACCCAACAGGCGAATGTTGGCAGGATCAAGCATTTTTGTGACCGCTTCACATGAGTCTCGATTTGTGCATGACTCGCCACATTAAAATGACCTTGAGTCAAATCCTACCTGATGGGAAGTATTGATAAATAACAGTGCCTCTGGAGTCACATGGGCCTTATGAGAGTGAGGAAAGTTCTTGTATTTAGTATCCTTGTATGCTACACATCTAATAGAGGACTCTGTTACTTTGAATTGCTCGGCAATAAAGTAAAGTAAAGTTGTCTCCCTTTAGTCGAGGGTGACCAGAAGGCTCCCTTTTCAATAGCTACTACACCATGGTGTAGGGGAGGGCACTACTCTTTTCCCTGGATTGCTCCACTTATCCTTGATACATACCTTATATTACTGAGCGTTAAGCAAAGAGGCATCAAGTACCATTTTTAAAGTCTTTGGTATGACGCAACCTGGGATTGAACCCAGGTCTCCTGGACCATTGGCAAACACTCAACCCACTAGGCCAATGAGCCGATTGCTCAGCAATAGTCATCATCAAATTGTACTTGAACCAGTCAGCTGGGGCTGTAGAATATACCAACTGCAGAGGGGTAAGACTTCCCCAATGAGTGTCCTGGATATGACACTAAACAATCTGATGGTGAGACTCCAGTAATGCTGGAGCTTTAGGGTAGGTGGAGTGCCCCTTCATTGCCATTGCTCCCAGGTCCACGCTGGCTCAAAGTGGTAGAACCTGATTGGGTCCTTTCCATGGATCAAATGGAACTAAACTGTGTACTTATGCTAAACTGAATTGTTTGAAATTAACTATCCTTACATTTGAATGTGTGTAGACAAAAAACTGTACATCTGCTCAACAGAATTGTTTGAAATAGAACTTTGACATTTAAACTGCATACTTATGCTAAACTGAATTGTTTGAAATAGAACTGTTTTGACATTTAACTATGTGTAAACAAAAAACTATCCTTTTACTAAACTGAATTGTTTGAAACTTTTATAAAAATGACTGAATTCAGCGATAAACAACACAAAAAGGGTTGATACACCGTAAAACAAAACTACCAACCAAACAAACAAATTTTACTGGTCATGGTTGATAATGATCAGGACTTATTTGTTGATTTCAGTCATTTTTGTAATATTACATGGTTTAAAATATTTCTTTCTTTTGATATGTTCCCACCAGAAATCTCTAGCTTTTTCCTGACCTTTTAAAAAAACTGGATCATTCTCAAAATAACTGTTAAATGGTTGTCTTCACTCATTCAGATTTACACTGAGAAACAGACACTTGATGATTTAGAATGAAAAAAATAAAGAATTACAAAAGGTATTAGATAAATTTCCAATAAAACCAAATGATTTTGAAACCATGATTGGCTGGTTTCTTTGTTTAATGGCCTATCAATGTTAACAGATTATCTAATGCCAGATCCATCCTTGTAGAAGAATAGCAGTGATATTATTTGATCTATGTTTGTGGGGATAAAGGAGGCGTACCTTTTCCATGAGTTGTAACCCAAAAGTGAACATTATAACTCGTCTGGAGTTTGAACTCTCTTACTTCGAGGTCGCAGTCCAGCCCTTTAGCCACTACAGTATGTGAACTCCCTTGATTTCATGTTGAAATAAAGTGTTTATTTCTTTTAAAAAAAAAAAAAAGATAAATTTTTACTCTTAATGTACTTGTGCAGTACCTATTCACTGTAAGTGCATTGTTAGTTTTACTAGAAAAAAGCCTTTCATACGATTTTATGATAAAATTGTATTGAAAATTGAAGAATAAAGAAAGTTTGTATTTTATAATAGTCTCCACGACACTAGATAATGACAGATTTTACAGCTCACCATAGGTTGGTTGGTTGTTTGGTTGGATAGTTGTTTATTTAATGCTATATATATATATATATATATATATATATATATATCAACAGGATTTTGTAATATATTGACCCTCGACCAAGCCATCAATCAAGTGATGCACCTGTGTAAATAAGCAGAAAAACAGTGGAAGCAGGTGAACATTGGAAAATAATATAACCAGGTGCCCGGGTGGTTCGAGACAGGATGCCAGCGTGAGAACCAGCTTGCAGACTGAGGGGTTTGCAGCCCTCAGTGACCCACGGTTGAGCTACCCAGTCAAGATGAGAAAGAAGTACTG
This sequence comes from Sepioteuthis lessoniana, assembly GCA_963585895.1. Classification (NCBI taxonomy): domain Eukaryota; kingdom Metazoa; phylum Mollusca; class Cephalopoda; order Myopsida; family Loliginidae; genus Sepioteuthis; species Sepioteuthis lessoniana. The sequence goes on from OY757908.1 coordinate 61,505,060, forward strand.
CAATGGTCGAGGAAGAACTTGGGTCAATATAGCAGTCCGTCATTGTCTCCTCTCATTTCTCACACACAACAAACATCACCCTTTCGAAAATAAAGTGTGAGAGATTTATATAAAGAAGTGGTTGGTTGGTTTGGTTTCTTTGTTTAATGGCATATCAACTCTTTTTAGGTTATTTAATGCCAAAGCCATTCTCCTAGAAGAACAGTAGTGGTACTATTTAACCCATAGCTGGAGGGATAAGGGTGTTCATACCTTTCCCAAGGGTATTTGCCCGAAAGTGAACGTAATAGCGCGACTGGAGTACGAACTCGCGTACTACGATTCCGCAGTCCATCGCTTTAACCATTACGCCACGAGGAATTCGATACATCATGGCGAAACAGAACGAACGAGACACGTAAAGAAAGTAGAAAAATGGAGAGATAAAGGAAAAGAACAAAGAAATAATGCAACAGACTGGGAGAAAGAAGAAAACCAGAACTGACCAACAACGAAAAACGGAAAAGATGAAAAAAAAAAAAAAAAAAAAATGAGAGAAACACTCTAAGACTGTAAGTAAATAGCTCATTCTAAGAATAGTGTAAATTTATTTTCTCTGTCGTTCATATTAGGGGTTCGTAGAGAGAATTTGAAATGATTATTAAAAAATAAAGTAAAATAAAGTAATAATGACAAGTGGCAAGTAAAATGAGTCTTGTTGGCTTATATATTAATGTTATTTGGCCTTTCTAAAAGATAAAACCGAAATAATTTTAGAAAAAAAAAAAACGATTGAGACCTACATATAAAGCATAGAAAAATGATGAAAACTACTATACGTAATTTTAAAAGGGAGTAAGGGAGAGAGAAAGAAAGTGAGAAAGAAGGAAAAATACCAGCAGGATGTTGTGAAAAGAGAAGAAAGAAAGATAGCCCCTGGGATAGATATACTGTCCCTAGGTTCAAATGATTGACGGGTCATAATGTAAATTTCCACTTGGGTTTTGAGTTAATTTTATGAATGAATTTGATAGTAAACAAAAATTTTGTTTACTATCAAATTCATTCATAAAAATGAATGAAATTTACTATCAAATTCATTCATAAAAATGAATGAAATTTACTGTCAAATTCATTCATAAAAATGAATGAAATTTTGTAGTAACTTGTGAATGCTGTCCTAACGCATAGTAATTTGAAATTAGGATTTTAATCCGAGATCTGGGAGGATTTTGGGGCATCAATGATTTTGTCTGAAGAATGCTCATATACCTTTGGATCCGTAGTTAAGGCTGTGGGACGGGTTCAATGTTTGGAAAACTTGTGGAAATTGGAAGTGTTCTGTGAAGTCTCCCTAGAATGGGATCGATATCTTGGGTACTGGTAGAAGCATACCAGATTTTGGAAGTCCTCCCTAGAGAAGGATTGAGAATCTTGTGGTAATTGTGAAGGTCCCCCTGGGATGGGGTTTGAGATTTTATTCAAGAGTATATTTGAAACGGGATAGGAGATAGGGAGTATATGCGCAAAATCTTGACGATCTCGTTGATGTGCCGGAAGATTTGTGGACTCGGTTTTGGATTGTTCTTGGGGAAGAAATATAGTTGACCAAATAGATGAATAAATAAGGTACCCCGTTAACTATTGAAAAAGACAGTAAAAGGTTTGGGTTGCTTAGGAGCGACCCTCCCCCCGGATATTTTAACTCATCTTTGGAAGTAAGCAAGAAACTAGTATTGTGTTTTCGTGTTCGGAACAAGTAAAAATGAAGAAATGATGGCTGGATACGAACCATGCTTTTGTAGAGATACTTGCTGAAAGAAGAAAGAATATTATTGAAAAAGTTTGATTAATGAACCATGCTTGTTTTATGGAAATATTTGTTGGAAATTGAATAAACGGGGGTGCATGAACCTATAGTTATTATATTGAGGTAAAGACAGAGAGAAGCAGATATAAGGTTAAAAAAATAGTGAATGAGCAATTTATTAATAAAAAAAAAAGGACGACAGAACAATAGAAAAAGACAGGAAAAAAAAGAAAAGAAGAAAAGAAACTTGAACACTGTTGAACACAGCATAAAGAAAGAAAAAACGAACATTTTTGGAAAAATAGACAGTGCATAGATTGAACAAAAGAAAAACTGAACATTTGTTTAAACTTTGTTAACTTTAATTGTGGACATATTAATGTTGTTTTGACTTGTTCAGAATGGTTGAAAAATTAGTAAAAAAAAAAAAAAAAAAAAAAAAGAAGAGTTTGTTTGAGTTTAAAGGCGACATTAGGAATTTTTTCTGTTTCATATAATGAAATTTGACGAAAACCATTCACAGGGGATGTAATATAAAGTTTATGAAGATTTTGAAATTATGTTGATTCTAAATTTTTTTGGAATATTGGGTTTTCGTGGAATAGGAAATACTTTTTTTTAGGTTTCTGTTTTTGAGCGAATCGTGGGCTGACTCGAGATTAGGACAGAGATTCATCAAAGTCTTGTTACAGATTGTTTTGGGCATACGGTAAGAAGTAATTCTATAGGGGAATTCACCGTCCCATGGAATTGTTGAAGGCCAATATTTTCAGATTGGAGTTCCAAGTTGATGGAATAAAGGAAAGAAAGGCGTGACCTGCTTCAATATTTTGTGGATGATGTCTGAATTTTTCAGTCCCGATGATGTTTAGGATTCGTGCGTGGTTTGGCGAAGTGAAATGAATCTAGATAATGCGAGGTGCCTAAATCTTCGTAGCCACGAGGGTTCCTGATTAAATTGAAAAGCAACCCGGTGAGGATGTGATCAGAATGTTCCTTAAGGATTTACAGACCAATGGGCACGGTAACAGAAACTTAATAATAAAAAAATATGAGTAACACATTGCTAATAAATATTTTGCGTGGTCTGTTTTAGGTGGTTTACTGCATGCGTGTCAGATTGTGATACATTTGGATGTATTGTTATTTTTTTTAGAATTGTGATGCATTGTTTTTGGCCATGATTTTTGTAGATTTATGAGGAATGTTTTGGGCCTTGAAGATATTGATTTTTAGTAGGTGAAATTCTCCAGTTACTCCAGGTAGAAACCTGTTGAGCGAAGGACTGAAGCGTGGTCATTAGGAATCCAGGTGTATTGCTGGAATGACCAGAGTCACTAGGTTTTTAACCAGGATCTGGGACCAGAGTATGGTCCTTTTATGCTTTTGAGATTCTTCAAAGAATTGCAGAGGGCCCTATTGTGTTTGGGAGGATGAAAGATGCATCCGTATTGTACTTTGATGCACGCATGTCAGGATAGCCAACCGCGCAAAGAATAGTATGAAATAAATTTAGATAATAATTAGCCTGGGCAAATGTTACATCGTGAGAAGGTCACCTTCTAATTAAGATTTTTGTATTTTGCTGTGGTTCAAGTAATTTCTTTTTGTATTGTTGCTGTTGTTGTCCTTGAGCATTGTTTGTATGATGTGTGTGAGGGGGATGGAGAGGGACGTGAAGATAATGTCCACATGTGGAATTTTGAAAAATAAGAATGGGATGATTGTTATATATTGACCCTCGACCAAGCCGTCAATCAAGAGATTCACCTGTGTAGATAAGCGGAAGAACAGCGGAAGAACAGCGGAAGCGGGTGAACGTTAGAAAATAATATAACCAGGTGCCCGGGTGGTTCGAGTCAGTTGGAGACAGGATGTCAGCGTGAGAACCAACTTGCAGACTGATGGCTTTGCAGCCCTCAGTGACCCACGGTTGAGCAACCCAGTCAAGATGAGAAAGAAATACTGCAATGGTCGAGGAAGAACTTGGGTCAATATAGCAGTCCGTCATTGTCTCCTCTCATTTCTCACACACAACAAACATCACCCTTTCGAAAATAAAGTGTGAGAGATTTATATAAAGAAGTGTATTCGTTCGTTATTGAAGTCGTCATTATCATTTGATTATGATATGATTATGTTCCCGTGTATATATGTATACGCGTAGTATACAACAATTTGGCATTAAAAAAACTACTATGGTTGATATATAGACATATATATGTCTCTGTGTGTGTGTGTATATATATATATATATATATATATAATTTGTAAACGAATAGTTTGTAGGTAACATTTTCAACAAGCCAGAACTCATTTGTTTGCTCATAATTAAATGGTTTCAATTATTGCTAACAATACAATTTAATTTAACATCAATTTCTTTGCTCACAGTTAAATGGTTAAATAGTTCTATATGATCCATAGATGTGACCCTAACAGGTATTACCGCTCTAGGTCAGAGTGGATTTATGAATAAGGGTAACGAAGGGCGTATTCCACATTCCCCAAAGCTCCAGGACTGGAACCCCACCACCAGATGCAATTTAGTGTCATATCCAGGACACTTGTTGGGGGTGAAGTGGTTTTACCTCTCTGCAGTGATGCAGTCAGCGTATTCTACAGCTCCCGCTGACAGGGCTAAGTACTCACCGTATTTTTGTTAGTTTAATGTAAATAAACTATCAGTCATGTAAGATATCCAACATATTCAAAATATTGAAATCGACAAGGAAAAATCATTTCCACGAATTGTTTTTTTTAAGTTAAATGTAAGACAGCAGGTTAAAAAACTGGGACTGATAGGTTATCAAACCCCAAAGCAACACACATACACACACAAGAATCGAGACCATTCAGACCACAGCAATGTTGAAATCGGCTAAAAATCCTCAGAGGAGTACAGAAGAACTGGGGAAACTCGCATAATGCAAAGTTCTTCAAATGAATTGAGCACTCAGGAATCCGGCAAGGTAAAAATGTAAACAAATGAAAGCTACTATATAATGCCTTATAATTTCCGAGCTGGCATCGTTCGCTTGCTGGCTGAGCGGTATGATATTAAGACTAACGTAAAGTTGGGCGAGTTTCGATCCCAGCTTCAAGCGTCCTACGTGTCTAGACACACCGAAGAGTTGTGATACCACGAAACAGTCTGTCTGTTGATGACAAAGGGCTGTCTGAAAAGTAACGAGACTGGGCGGGTTGTGCGAGCTATGAGCGAAAGACGGATAAGCGAATCGTGTTATCATCTAACATTATATCATGGGAGTATATATATACTATATAATCTAACTACTGTGTGTTTCTTCATAGATCAAATATAATTTACATCGTGTACGTACTCCTGTGTGAATAAATAATCATTATTTACCGACCCCTCCGCTCGGGCAGGATATGACACAAGGTCAATTTTTAAGCGAAGTTTAACAGGTTTGAATTCAGTTGCCTCACCAAAGCTAAGAACCTAGTCTGCCCTACTATTTACCCATGGCTGGAGGGAGAATAATTGGATTCATACCTTTCCCAAGGGTATTAGTGCTATGTGAAAAGTAGTCAGTCTCGTCCAGGATTTGAACTCGAGTCGCCGTGTCCATTTCCTACAACGATAACCATTACACCACAGGCACCTCCTTTTTTCCCCAACCCCTCCGCTCGGGCAGGATATGACACAAGGTCAATTTTTTTAAGCGGAGTTTAACAGGTTTGAATTCAGAGTTTTCCTTCTCCTAGACTAGTTGCCTAACCAAGGCTGAAGAACCTAGTCTGCCCTACTATTTACCCATAGCTAGAGGGAGAATAACTGGATTCATACCTTTCCCAAGGGTATTAGTGCTTTGTGAAATGCAATCAGCCTCGTCCAGGATTTGAACTCGTGTCGCCGTGTCCAATTCCTGCGACGATAACCATTACACGGGCACCTCCTATATATATATATATATATATATATATATATGCAGAGAGAGACAGAGAGAGTGTGTGTGTGTGTATGTGTGTTGTACAAACTGATAATGGCGTAGAAATGGAATCGGTGCACTAAGTTCCGACTGAGGCAAATGATAATTGTTTTTTGTTAAGTTAAATGTAAGACAGCAGGTTAAAAAAACCCGGGTCTGATTGGTTATCAAACCCCAAAGAAACACACACACACACAAGAATCGAGACCATCCAGATCACACCAATTTTCTTCCCTATACAATGGGTAACATACTTGGGCAGAGTAGATCTTGGGATATCAACACAAACCCATAAAATATGATAACGATTAAATGTGACCCACCCCGTGCGAAAAATATTTTTACGCGAATTTTACAAACTATAATTAAAACATAAATTTAAAAAAGTAAAAATATCCTTTATTTTTTACCTTTTTTACAAGAACCCACCCCGCCAAATTTCTATTTCAAAAAGCTACTTTTTTCGTATGCTTTTGTCTACACCTCCTTTTTAGGTCGTTCAGCTATGAGTAATGAGGAACAAGCAATGAACACCGAGCAACGAATAAACCTGAAGTACTTGAAATGTGTCAACAAGTGTGTGGAGATCACAACAACTAACGCACACATATTTTTTTAGTGGCAAAAGAAGTTCAAAGAGGGGCGCGAGGAGGTATAAGATGAATCTTGGAGCGGGAGGCCTTCAACAAGCAAGACTGAGGTTAATGTCAAGTGGATAAAGCAAGTGGTGTGCGTCACCAGTTGATTGTTCGAATGTCAGCTGGACATGAAAAAAGACAGCGTTTGGAAGATTTTCACCAAAAATGTGGGCATGCAGAAAGTCTTCGCAAAATTGGTACCAAGACTGCTGAATGATGATCAGAAGGAGCGCCACATGCAGCTCAGTCAGCATCTTCAAACTGGGCCAGACTTGCTCCGTAGAGTTGCTGAGCCGATAAGCACGTCGACCCAACAGATTGTTTTAAGTTAAGCGTGCGAATAATGACAGAAAACAAAGGCGAGGTAACAATATAACAACGATGACAATTTATTTGTCGTGTTTACAAGGGACGTATGTAAGTTCGTGATAGTTGTTGGTGTCGTCAGATAGATGGTTGATGACGGTAGCTGGTATGGTCGAAGTCGTAGAGAGGCAGCTAGATGTTCGAAGCGAGTAGCTGGCGTTGGTCGAAGTCGTAAAGAAGCAGCTAGACGATTGATGCGAGTAGCTGATGCTGGTCGGAGTCGTAAAGGTGCAGCTAGACGTTCGATGTGAGTCGCTGATGTTCGTCGGAGTCGAAGAGAAGCAGCTAGATGTCCGATGCAGGTAGCTGATGTTGGTCGAGGTTGGTAGGTCGATGTCCTAGTTTGAAGTACATTGGATTAACCAGGAGAGGGTTCGATGAGGTTGCTAGTCGAAGTCGTAGTTGGTAGTACGAAAATGATTGTTATATTACCTTTTGGCATATCCAGGTGATGTAAGGCTAATGCGACCACGAGATGTGGGATTCAGTCATATAAGTAAGGCGAATGCGACCACGAGATGTGGGATTCAGTCATATAAGTAAGGCGAATGCGACCACGAGATGTGGGATTCCGTCATATAAGTAAGGCGAATGCGACCACGAGATGTGGGATTCAGTCATATAAGTAAGGCGAATGCGACCACGAGATGTGGGATTCAGTCATATAAGTAAGGCGAATGCGACTACGAGATGTGGGATTCAGTCATATAAGTAAGGCGAATGCGACCACGAGATGTGGGATTCAGTCATATAAGTAAGGCGAATGCGACTACGAGATGTGGGATTCAGTCATATAAGTAAGGCGAATGCGACCACGAGATGTGGGATTCAGTCATATAAGTAAGGCGAATGCGACCACGAGATGTGGGATTCAGTCATATAAGTAAGGCGAATGCGACCACGAGATGTGGGATTCAGTCATATAAGTAAGGCGAATGCGACCACGAGATGTGGGATTCAGTCATATAAGTAAGGCGAATGCGACCACGAGATGTGGGATTCAGTCATATAAGTAAGGCGAATGCGACCACGAGATGTGGGATTCAGTCATATAAGTAAGGCGAATGCGACCACGAGATGTGGGATTCAGTCATATAAGTAAGGCGAATGCGACCACGAGATGTGGGATTCAGTCATATAAGTAAGGCGAATGCGACCACGAGATGTGGGATTCAGTCATATAAGTAAGGCGAATGCGACCACGAGATGTGGGATTCAGTCATATAAGTAAGGCGAATGCGACCACGAGATGTGGGATTCAGCCTTGAGTGAGCTTCGCTGGAAAAAGCGTGCCGCCTGACCGTCGAAAAAAAGGTTTCTTGATGTCCAGCGGGAGCTGTGACAGAGCAACAGGTCTGCCTAAGCGTAAAGTTCTTCTTTAAAAAATAGGAGTGGAAATACAGTTCTTTAGCCAGGGATAGGCTTCCGAAGATAATCCACTTTATTTTGATTGAGTTACTTTTGAGAGAGGACCCTTATTAATGATGTAAATGTCATTTATTCCCTTTTTTCTTTTAGTTGTAACGGCAGGTCAGCGTTATATAAGGTTGTAATGTTTAAGGTTTGAGTAATCCGATTTGTTTACGTTTTTAGGCGGGTCACGACAGAGTCATCACTGGTGATAAGACATTGATTTTTGAGTACGACTCAGAAACCAAGTGCCTACACAGTCAGTGGACATCTCCGATGTTGCTGAAGCAAAAAAAAAAAAAACCAAAACAAAGTCAAAATCATGTTGATCACATTCTTCAATCAGAGGGACATCATCCATAGGACCAGACGAGCAATAAACAAGTTTACAGGGGAACCCTGCAGTGTATGCTTCGCTCATTGTACAAAAAGAGACTAGAATTGCAGCTGGACAAATCGTGGCTGTTTCACCATAACTGTGCACTTTCTAACAACGCTCTGAGCATTCGACTGTTCCTGCCAGAGAGGAACATCAGCAAACTGGAACAACCTATTTATCTACCTGATTTTGGTCTGTGTAATTTTTTTTTTCCCAAGCTCAAAAGGTTCATCAAGGGGGCCTGTTTTGAAGGTTTGGAAGTCAATCAGAGGGCCGTAATGACGGAGCTGATGGGTATCCCAGAAGACTCCTTACAGCCATGAAACATTGCAGAAAAGGGTGGGAAAGTGTATTAGACTTGAGGATTGCATTAAAAGAGAAACCATATTGTTTGTTGTTTGGAATTGAAATAAATTGTTAGTGATACCAGTCCGGTTACTTTTCCGACATATCTTGTAGATAAATATGAAAATATGAAAAAACAATTTATTCAAAGGATGTATTTATTTATATATAGATGATATACCAACATTAAGAACATTGGGTTTTTTAAAACTATCTACAGCGCGATGTTATCCTAAAAATTATTTTCAAATGAAAAAAAAGAAAATATTTTTGGGATAAGACATCACATAAAATTATGAAGATGATTTTAAAATATATAATATGGACAGATATATGTGTATGTAAGACCTCTTCTCTAACTTGCCCTTTATTGACACCTATACAAAGTTGAAACAACCAAAACTGACAACTATATTTATGACAATCCAGTAAATTGCCACAATCCAGTTAAAACAAAGTGACGTCTAGTGTATAGCGGGTTTCAGGAAATTTGTTATTTTCCCCGAACACTATATTTTTTTAGGCGCACAAATGAATTACGAAACTTTGCTTTAACAACACAACAACGAAAGTTTTTTATTTGCAGCTTTGAATATTTGGTTTGCTTTTGGAAGCTGCAAGACTCGTGGTGTTTAGGCTTGTTGGATGTTTGAGACGAAATGGCTTAGCGGGCTGTTGAGATGGCAGCGTGTTGTTGGACTTGTGAGGGATGTGTTCAAAGTCACCGTGTAGTTTTGTATCTGGTTTTTGGGGGAGAGTCTGCGATATCTCCATGTTGTGACCAGAGGTGAAATGGTAGCTAGTGTGTCGAGAGCGGGGTTACGCTCGGTTCGACATTGTCAATTTTTGGGGTGACATGAAGTGGTGCCTGTGGAAGGCATGCTGAATGTTTCTAATTTATGTTCAACTGGGATTCCTCGTAAAGAATCCATAAATTAGATGGTTCCCTCGTTGGGTGTCCCTGTTGCTGCTACTAGTGTTAAAGCCACAGTGAGATGTCCCCACTGGGTAGCTTGTTTAGCTAAAAAGCATCGCTAAGCAGGGACGATCAGAGAAACGTCTGTTCTGGTCGCCGTCTCAAGCCGAAGAGAGTGGTTTTGGCTGCTCACCCGTTTTGCTAGCCGGAAATGAAGGTCCGGGCTGAATAGGATAAGTCATCCTGATTGGGTGAAATTCAGTGTTGAATTAAATTGCGCGCCAAACCAAAATACGAGATTTTCTTCTTCTCTACAAGTGGATGAATTATCTTGCTGTTGTGTCCATCCAAGACCATAATGAATTCCTCAGGGAGATGTGATGAGCTTTTCTTTTCTTCTAACATAGTCAAGACTTGAATCTGGAATAAGACTCTGTTGAAGAAGGAAACAGATTTTGTTGGTAATAATAACAAATTTTCTTATTTTTTTTCAGTGAATGGTGATTTAAGTATTAAAACTCATCCACTGACCAGCCAGACTTCTCATTTTAGTTGTAAATATCTTTAGTAATAACAAAGGTTGGATTTTATCTCTTTCTGTTAACTGTTTTTGTGTGCGTTTTGGCCAGTAATTGGCTGTGTTGTCCATTTTGTTTTTCACAGCCTAGAAGCCCAGACGCAAATGACAATATGGCCACACTTGGAACGAACTGCCTCTCGTATTCCCACAAAGAAACTTTTATGGTTCTTTTCATTGATCAGTCATCAAAGAGGTCAGTAACCTCCAGTTTGATTTCTCATCCAAAACCAGACGGTCAAAATCTGGGCTTTCTACTTTGGTGACAAACCATACAATAGGACAGCAGCAATAACTTGGCTAAAACCTTCAAATAAAATTACACAAATCTATTCAAGAGAAAATGTAACTTTTTCAAAGCTCAGTTATATTTTAAAACATAATTTCGGTTCAGTTCTTTTCCAAACCATCATTCTAGTTTGGTTTGGTTTGGTTTCTTTCGTTTAATGGCATATCAACCTTCATATGTTACTGAATGCCAAAGCCATCCTTGTAGAATAAAAATAATAGTACTATTTCACCAATAGCTGGGAAAATAAGGGATTCATGCCTTTCCCCAAGGCTATTTGCCGTAAAGTGAACGTAATAACACAACTGGAGTTCGACCTAGCTTACTTCAATAATCATGATGCCTCAGGGACTCTCCCCCTACCCATCATTCTGGTTAATTCTATGATTATTAATCTGTTCTCTTAGTCACCATCTTTCTGATCATTTAATAAAGCTATTCTAGGTTTTTCTAAATTATTCCACAATAAACAGTCACTCTAAATCACTACATGCAAGTAGACTTTGGACTAAGGCCTGTGTCCTATTATACTAGAGAGAAAGAATTTCAAATTATTGAAATTATTATTTAGTGCGGGAATTATTTTGGCTGTTGAGGTCTCGATTTTATATTTTTGTCCAATGAGAATGATTTAAGCCATACTACTCAGATGTCTTTCCTGGGTAGTATAAAAGGCCGTGCAAACGCTCACTCAGCCTTTTCCTCACATATTTTTCGAGCAGGACAGACCGACTCTCTTCCTCGCTCATTCTAGCTGCAGAACAGACTAACATTCAACACGAGGAGAGCGCTTTCAACCATAGGCCATTGTTCCTTTTGGAGACTATTCCTTTGTCATCTATTCATTTCTCCTTGACTAATTGGTTCTCGAAACTTCAGGCTGAACGCTTAATTCATGCTCTATCATTTGCAACTGTTTTCTTCCATTTGTACGACTCACAGTACAGGGTTATCTTTCTGGCAGTCATTAAAGTTTTTGAAATCCATCAATATTCTCGTCCACATTCCTTTAGTTTCCTTTCTTCTTAATGTAACAGGGCAGACCACAATTTGTCTTGTTGCAAAAAGCTCAGTCTTATCGACTGTTTTATTCATTAGCTGAGGGGGAAAGAGATGGATTCATGCCTTTCTCAAGGGCATTAGTGTGAAGTGAAATGCAAATGGTTTCATCCAGGATTTGAATTCAGCTCGTTAAAGCCATTATCTTACGACAACAAATGTTACAGTACACACACACACACACACACACACACACACATATATATATATATATATATATATCGTTGTTATATTGTGTAGAGTCCATAAAGACAACACCTCCACTTTTATCAGAAGGTGTGATGATAACATTGTTATTTTTGGATAAACTTCTTAAAGTAGCTCTATGTCATAAGGACGAATCACTTCAATCACTTATGTTAATAATAATGATCACACTTCACCAAGAAGACATTTAGCTGTGTTAGAAAGTTTGTCAAAAATAAGAATATAATCATCACACTTTCAGATAAAGGCGGAAGTGTCATCATAGAATCTACAACAAAATGGTAGAATTGTAGGAAGTTATATTGTGTTTTTGATATTTAATTTCCATTTTGTAGTGGTATACTTAATTTGTTTGTTTTATATGTGGTTGCGTGTTCTCATAAGTTGGAAGGTCGTCATTTATAGCGATGGGATAACATTATTATTATTATTATTATTGGGTTTTTGGTTTAAGGTTTAAGTTGGTTTTGTTGGTATTACTGTGGTTGTGTTGGTATTTCGTTGGTAGTTATTCCCTCGCTAAATGTTGATGGAAAATAAAGGTGCTGGAGAAGAACTCGGATGTCGTTAGGTTTTAAAGGAAGGTTTAATGGCAGCATGAAGTAAAGGGTTTTACGCTGGTATGCTGCGAGCTTCGTGGTAAAGAAAGAAGGTAGGAAGTTGTTAGAGTGTATCATCTAATTTGTTTTTAACTAGAATCCCTTGGTCTAGAAGAATAGACGCAAGGCATCCATAAACTAGATGGCTCTCCGCATAGTGGTTGATGAGGCTACTACTATTTGAGAACAGACGGATAGACGTCCGTTCCCTTTGGGGATTTCTGAGCGAGAGAGAGAGATTCGCGGGCTTTCTTCAATTTTTAGTGCTGCTAGGAAATATGGTTCTGGCTGAATAGGACAAGTCATCTTGATTGGGTGAAAATGTTCGGTGACTCTAACGGTCAAATTAAATTACGCGCCAAACAAAAATTCAAGTTTCTTTTCTGCTACAGAATCATTAGATGACAAATATATTTATGTGTGTAAGTGTGTGTGTGTGTGTGTGTGTGTGTGTGTGAGAGAGAGAGAGAGAGAGAGAGAGAGAGAGAAAGAGAGAGAGAGAGAACAAATGAAATGAATCAGACAAATATAGGGAAAAGATAAACGAAAGAAAGATGTATACTTTGGTGTGGATGAGAATTTAATGCATTTACCTCGCCGACACGTGTTTCGACTAAAATTTGGCTCATATACAAGGTATTCTATTTAAATTTATTTTAGATATAAAAAAAGAATAAAGAAATCATAACCGAAAATATGTTAAGCATGCAAGTCGTCTTCGGGGCAAATGTTTTAGATTTTTGAAAAAACGAGTAATATAGAAGAAAATATATTTGAAATTGATTACGTCATAAAATGGAATCTTTTTTTCAAAAAAGCTGGCATGCTTAACATATTTTCTTTCATTATTATTTTATTCTGCGTGGTTGTATATATATATATATATATGTGTGTGTGTGTGTGTGTGTGTGTATGTATGTATTATACTGCTTAAGGAGAATTAGATCAGAAATCGCTTCTTTATTATTATATTATTCTATTTATATAGTAAAAATTAAAAACTGTTCTGGTTTAAGCCTGAGAAATTATGACAAACCTATAATAATAGCGTGGATTTTTTCACAGTACAGAGTGCGGAAGCAAAATTAGGAATATTCTAGTATAATAATAAATGACTCTATTATAAAACAAGATTAATTTTGATTAAAAAAAAATAAACAACAAAATAAGAAGATAGACACAAAACAGTAAATTTACTCAATATGGCCACCATTTTTTTTTAAAGAATTGTATCAACACACTTTTGAAACGATTTGCATGCCTTAAAAATAAATTCTACTGACATTTTATTCCATTCCTCTTCTATAAACCCCTCATGCCCCCAGCCTTGTCCTCTTCCCTCCAATCCTCTGCTACAGCGTAGGGACAAAAACAGACGGAAAGTTCTCTTCAGGGAAAAGGACCATACACTGCCCCACCCCACGTTGTGATTCCTTAAGTGTCAAAGGCAGCGAAGATTCAAGTCTGAAAAGAAGAAGGTTGCTGGTAGCCAGCGACTGGAAACCGGAAAGGTATATTGGAAAAAAAAACAACAAAAAAAAAAAAACATTGCTTTTTGTAAATATAACAAATTTTTTTATAAATTCTCGAGTTTCTACAGTTGATAATAATTCTGCGGGTGTGACTTCAAGAATGATTTAAGGACGTCAGAATGGCGAGGGTTGAGTTCTTCTTAGCGGCAACTTCGTTGGTGCGTCCTGGTGGCAAGCTGGCAGTGTGTTGGCAATGTGCAAGCAAAAATGCTGGTAAGATGCACTGACAATTGCACAATTGCAGCGAGCTCAAAAATCAGCTCGTTATATAATATTTGCCAAGATTCTGGGGTAGGTTCTGACTGTGGCAGGGGTGATCTCCATAACGTCATTTTCAACTCATCAGACATCCGTTATGTCTTTGTTTCAATTTTTGTCATCACAAAGGGTCCAACCCTTTTTACACTACTTTCAAAGTCCCTTCTATCATTACCACTCGTGATGAGGATAACGGGAGGATAGCTTTCCTCCTACCAGCACAGTCTTTCTCATCTTCCCACTTATGACGTCAGACCAGAGACTCCTCCACTTATGCCCAGATATGCTGGACTGTCAATTGGATAGGGCTGATTCCAAAACCCAGTGGGCGGAAGACCGGCCCCTCGTCCCAGACTAATTAACAATTACTAATCAGCTCCGACAGTCATTTCGGAACAATTTCTTCACACTTATTAGCTAAGGTGTGTTTGTTATCAGATACCAGAGAGCCTTTTTACCGTCAACAAAGGTTCCTTTTTTAGCTACCCGATTTCCATTTCCTAAATGGGCGCCTACGTAACCAAATGCAAGTTATTTGATGACCCTTCTTATCATCTCATTGTCCGTTTTCTAATTTCCGCCTGTACTTGTAAACAACTTAATCTTCTTAACTTTCAACATCTTCCAATTCCCATTTCAGGTTTTTATCAAAAGTTCTTTTTTCCAAGAATTTTCAATTCTACACTTCTTGGCAAATATCTTTAGCCGCTCAACTTTTTGCTTTTAACCCTTCATGTGCCAACGCCATAGACCAATTTTGTCACACTTCAACAGTAGTCTTAAGCAAAACAATATTTGGATGGGAAGTTGAATTTGTTTTGTTTTCTAAAATGCCCCATATAGCGTAATCAAGGGGGTTAAGGCCTGGGCTTAAATCCTGTTTAATGGCTGTCTGTACTGTTTTCTCAGGGACTTTCAATTCATTAGCATATTTTCTTATTGACGTTGTGGGGTCCTTCTTAATTACCGTAGCGAGAGCAGTTAAAAAAAAGTCTTCTTTTCGTTTTCTGTTCAATTCTCTACTCTCCCTTTTCCTTAAAAATCTCTTTTTCTGTAATTTTTTTTTCTTTTCTTTATATACGATAGATAAAGACACTTTGGCTTGGTTTTGACGTTAAGCAAATCATAGACTCTTTGTTTCTTTTCTTGTTCATTCATATTGGGTTGAACTTTAATGAAAAAAAGTGGTTGAATGATAGAGCTAATCATGAAAATTTAGATTTATCGCGTTTTTTTTTTCAAGTTGGACTAATCAGACTAAAAAAAAAAACGTTTTAAAAAAAATTATTCCATATTTTGCTTCCGCACTCTGTAGGTGTGCAAACAATCTAGCGCTGACGATATCATTTGCGACAATGACTGAGATGGTAGAGGGGTGTCTCCAAATTAAATTGATTTTAACGGTATATTAACCGGTCTGAGGTTATTTTATCCTTAGAGTTTAGGAATTCACATACATTGTACATTTATATTAAATTTACATTTTTTGTGTATCTATGTTTCTTAGCGGGTTTTTTTACACAGTTATATATCAAGTATTCCTATTACAAATAATTTGCACGCAGTTGTATGATTAAAAGTGTAGCAGAAAGAACTTCGTATTTTTGTTTGGCGCGTTAATTAATTTGACCGTTAGGGTCGACGCATATTTTCACCCAATCAGGATGACTTATCCTATTCAACCCGGACCATTTTTCCGGGCAGCACTAAATTGGGAAAGCCCACCAGACACTTTCTCTTCCTCAGAACTCTTAAAAAAGGACAGACGTCTTACTGTCCGCTCTTCAATAGTAGCAGCATCGACACAATGAGGAAAGCCATCTAATTTATGGACCCCTTGCTTCTATTTTCTTAGACCAAGGATTCCCAGTTGAATATGAATTAGATGAATTCAATCCGCTTCACACAGGAACAACTCTAAGTTGCCTTCAACTTTGGCTTTGTCGACTGCGACGCAAAATACCGCTCCGACAGCCAGCCACTTCCTCCCTGGGCAACATTTTCTGGAGACATTCACGCTTCTCTCCCCAAACGACCAGGACCACACATCCATGGGCGATTACATCGTTCCTGTCCTTAACCAGTAAACACGATCTTTGCTAACCTAACGATGCACATTTTGTTCAGGCATTTAGCAGCTAAAATGCCTTCTCCACTCTATAACAACTTCATTTCCCTCCCTTCCCCTTTCCTTTCTTCCTTCCTTCCTACGAGACTTGCAGCATAAACGTAAACCCTTTGTTCCACGCAGCCATTAAACATTCATATAAAAACCTTACGGCATCTTCGTCTTCTCTTTCTCCTTTATTTTCCAACATTTAGCAAGGAAATAACCCGTAACAACACGTAAAAATATATCCTCGCTAAAAAAAAAGTATTCCTATTAAATACAAATGATTTGTACGCAGTTGTATAGTTTCAAGTATTCTTATCTAATACAAATAATTTACATACAGTTGTATGGTTTCAAGTATTCCTATGTAATACAAATAATTTGCACACAGTTGCATGGTTTCAAGTATCCTGATAAAATACAAATAATTTGCACACAGTTGTATGATTAAAAGTATTCCTATCAAATACAAATAATTTGTACATAGTTGTATGGTTTTAAGTATTCCTATCTAATGCTAATAATACAGCTTCAAGTAATTATTTCTAATTTATGGCAGTCATTTGCTTTCATTCAGATATATGGTTTCAAGTAAAATTATAAAAATTCGTAAACAATTATAGTTTCAAGTAACTATTCTTAATATAAATAATTTACAGTTTTATGATGTACAAGTATCCTAATCCGATACAAATGACTTGCACAACACTAATAATTATTTGATTTCAAATAATTATTTCTACTTGAATTAATTAATATATTGAATTATATGGTTCCTTGTAAATAGTAAGAATAATCTTTAGTGAAAAATTATAGCTTCAAACAACTATTCTTAATACAAATAATTCATTGATCTGGTATCAAGTCAGTTACAATCACCCCGAGTGTGAATGGACCTGGGAATAATGTCAATAAAGAGGTACTCCACATTCCCAGGTATCACAAAATGGTGCCTTACCGTCAGATACAGTTTAGTGTCATACGCAGAGCGCCACTTTTTGGTGTGTGTGGGAAATGTCTTACCCTGTAGCAGGAAATACCGTTAGCGTTTTCTTTTCCTTGCCGACAGGTCGATATTATTTCAATTCCAACGAGATTTAAAACACATTAAAATTAGGGTTCTGGATTTCGTTTAAGAAGGGAGGTAACTTTCAGGTATGAAAAGTTGTGTCCCTTTAAGCACGAAACAGGTCCAGCTTGTAATCATTTGTCACAAGTTCTGACAATATCATCGCTGGGGTTGTTTTTTTTTATACAAGGAAGACAACTCGTGATGATTAAGTGTTGTTTCACACAAAATGAATTGTGGAAGTACCCATATCAAATTTACGACGGTTTATTTATTTTGGCACAACAGCTTTCTTGTCTCACCCAAGTAGTCACCCAACTAAAGACTGAGTAGGCTCATCACTACTTAACTTAGATGATAAAGAGAAAATTAATGCTTTAAGCTTAAGTTTTAAGTGTGACTTGGTCGCGAGTAACACACAGACATATACTTGGCATTTCACACTGTGCTAATACTTAATTATCCCCCCCCCCACTGTGGGTAAATATTAGGGCAGGCGGAGCTCGTTAAACTTGCTATGACAAGTGATCTAGGAGAAGAAAAACTCAGAATTCAAATCTGTTAGAACTCTGCTTTAAAAAATGGCCTTGTGTCACATTTTGGTCTTGCATGCCGGCAGAGAATATATATATATATATATATATATTGTCATCCACAGACAGACTGTTTCGTTCTATCAGAACTCTTCAGTGTGGCTAGACCCGCAGGACGCTCGAAGCCGGGATCGAAACTTGTCTAACTTTACGATAGACTAAGGTTTCAGACCACACGGCTACAAGCGGACTACGTTGGCTAAGGGAATTTTAAGGTATTTTTATTTTTAGCAACAGCAGCAGCAGCCTTTGTTTACATTTTTTAATACCCTATCGGCTACCAGAGTGCTCAATTCTTACAAAGAGCTTTGCATTACACTAGGGGCGGCCGACAATTCCTTCGCCAGAGTGCTCAACCCCCATGGGGGAGCGTATATATTGTCATCCACAGACAGACTGTTTCGTTCTATCAGAACTCTTCAGTGTGGCTAGACCCGCAGGACTATATATATATATATAAATATATATATATGTGTGTGTGTGTGTGTGTGTGTGTGTGTGTGCTTGTGGTGTAATGGTTACTGTCATAGGAAATGAACACAATGATTTAAGTTCAAATCCTGGACAAGGCTGTTTTGCATTTCATATAGTGCTAATCCCCTTGAGAAAGGTATTCATCCAACTATTCTCACTCCAGCTATGGGTAGATAGTAGGGCAGACTGGGATCTTTTACCTTGGTATGGCAACTGGTCTAGGAGAAAGGAAATTCTGAATTCAAACCTGCTAAACTCCACTTAAAAATTGACCTTGTGTCAAATCCTGCTTATGTGGGTAAATACATATATTTGACACAGATATGATCTGTGGATTATCTGGCTTCACTTCTGGTTCCTGGCCTCCAGGCAACACACAACCCATTCCACTAAAAGGTGATAGAATCAGGCTCAGTACTTGATGCTTCTCATAAAGCATGGGAAGGGCAAAAGAGAAATGCTATATTTGGCACCACATCGTTCTTTAAAAAACAACAAAAAAATGAGGATAGTAAGTAGATATAATACATGTTTTATAATATTAGGAAAGAAGCAAAAGAGAGCTAATTCTTGTATGTTAAGAGTTGTTTCCTTTTAAAAGAGCTGCCTTGTCAGTGAGGCTGTGATTATCATAACAGTATCTCCTGCCAAGAGGTAACCCACCCAATCCCTACCTAAAAAGAGTTTTCTGTTTATGACACTAAATTACAACTAGTACTGAGGCTTCAGTTCTAGAGCTCTTGGGAGTGTGGAATCACCCCTTCAATATCATTACTCCCAGGTCCAATCAGACTCAGAGAAGTAGTACCTGTTAGGGTCTTATCTATGGGCCAAATAGATCTATTTTTAAATTATTTGTATTAGATAGGAATACTTCAAACTATATAGTTGGATATATTTACCCAACCTTTCCACCAAGGGAAATGTATGACACAAAGTCAATTTTTAAGCTGGTTTTGAAATCAGAGTTTTCATTCTCTTAGACTGGTTCCCTAACTAACACTAAATAACCCAATCTGCTTTATTATTTTCCTAAGCCTAATTGGCTGAGGCTATAGAATACACTGGCTCCATCTCTGCAGAGAGGTAAGACCTTCTCAATGAGTGTCCTGGATATGACACTAAACAAACTAATGGTGAAACTCCTGTAATGCAGGAGCTTTGGGGAATGTGAAGTACCCCTTCATTGCCATTGCTCCCAGGTCCACTCCGACCCAGTGTAATAGTACCTGATAGGATCTTATCTATGGATCAAATAGAACAAACTGCATGTAAACAAATGACTGATGTTAAATTGTGACTAATACTTGAAACTATTTAACTGTGAGCAAAAAAGAGCTCAGGCTTATTTAAGAATGCTATCAATAAAATGTGTTCACAAAACATATGTATATATTTAATATATATGTGTAAACAGGATTTGGCATTAAATAACCTACAATGGTTGATATGCCATAAAACTATTATTTACCTATAGGTGGAAGGAGAACAGATGCCTTTCCAAATGGCATTAGCATAAAATGAAATGCAAACAGCCTTGTCTAGGCATTTAACTAGGGTCACCAATTCTATTTCTTTTTATGCTAAGTGTGCCTCCTTTTAAATGTGTATTTTTAAATAGAAATTGTTGCTTAAAACCATGTAATTGTAAAAAATAAAAAAATGCTGACTTTGGCAAATTTTGACATGCTGTCAAACCAATCCACCAAATCAGACCTTTTAAAAGGGAGTAAGGAAAATAATGAATGCTGCATATATCCACTTGTCAAGGGAAAATTGAGTTAGTATGGATTTCAAAATTATCTTGTTTTCTGAGCTCAAAAAGTAGATGTCGGGGAACTCACCATGATGTAATTTGAAACTGAATGGTTGTATAGTGTATTTCAATCCTGCTAAAATAGACTGATCTGGTTGGCCATCTTTTGTCAGTATCTGAAAGGTGTAATTATTTTCTTGTGGAATGTACACCTGACAAGTACTGATGACAAGATTACCCAAAACATCACAGGCATGAAGAAAACAAAAAGTATAAAAGCAATGGAAAATTAAAAATGAATTAAAATACTAGTTAAAAACATCATCATCATCATTCTTTGTAATATTAATAATAATAATAATGATGATGATAATTTACAATGTATTTTTATTGTAAATTATTTGCAATGCATTTTTATAGCAAATAATTTTCCATGTGTTTTTATAGTAAATCATTTGCAATATATTTTTATAGTAAATCATTTACAATGTATTTTCATAGTAAATAATTTGCAATATATTTTTATAGTAAATCATTTACAATGTATTTTCATAGTAGATAATTTGCAATATATTTTTATAGTAAATCATTTACAATGCATTTTCATAGTAGATAATTTGCAATACATTTTTATAGTAAATCATTTACAATGCATTTTCATAGTAGATAATTTGCAATATATTTTTATAGTAAATCATTTACAATGCATTTTCATAGTAAATAATTTGCAATATATTTTTATAGTAAATCATTTACAATGTATTTTCATAGTAAATAATTTGCAATATATTTTTATAGTGTATCATTTACAATGCATTTTCATAGTAGATAATTTGCAATATATTTTTATAGTAAATCATTTACAATGCATTTTCATAGTAGATAATTTGCAATATATTTTTATAGTAAATCATTTACAATGTATTTTCATAGTAGATAATTTGCAATATATTTTTATAGTAAATCATTTACAATGCATTTTCATAGTAGATAATTTGCAATATATTTTTATAGTAAATCATTTACAATGTATTTTCATAGTAGATAATTTGCAATATATTTTTATAGTAAATCATTTACAATGTATTTTCATAGTAGATAATTTGCAATATATTTTTATAGTAAATCATTTACAATGTATTTTCATAGTAGATAATTTGCAATATATTTTTATAGTGTATCATTTACAATGTATTTTCATAGTAGATAATTTGCAATATATTTTTATAGTGTATCATTTACAATGCATTTTCATAGTAGATAATTTGCAATACATTTTTATAGTAAATCATTTACAATGCATTTTCATAGTAGATAATTTGCAATATATTTTTATAGTGTATCATTTACAATGCATTTTCATAGTAGATAATTTGCAATATATTTTTATAGTAAATCATTTACAATGCATTTTCATAGTAGATAATTTGCAATATATTTTTATAGTAAATCATTTACAATGTATTTTCATAGTAGATAATTTGCAATATATTTTTATAGTGTATCATTTACAATGTATTTTCATAGTAGATAATTTGCAATATATTTTTATAGTGTATCATTTACAATGTATTTTCATAGTAGATAATTTGCAATATATTTTTATAGTAAATCATTTACAATGCCTTTTCATAGTAGATAATTTGCAATATATTTTTATAGTGTATCATTTACAATGCATTTTCATAGTAGATAATTTGCAATACATTTTTATAGTAAATCATTTACAATGCATTTTCATAGTAGATAATTTGCAATATATTTTTATAGTGTATCATTTACGATGCATTTTCATAGTAGATAATTTGCAATATATTTTCATAGTGTATCATTTACAATGTATTTTCATAGTAGATAATTTGCAATATATTTTTATAGTAAATCATTTACAATGCATTTTCATAGTAGATAATTTGCAATACATTTTTATAGTAAATCATTTACAATGCATTTTCATAGTAGATAATTTGCAATATATTTTTATAGTAAATCATTTACAATGCATTTTCATAGTAGATAATTTGCAATATATTTTTATAGTAAATCATTTACAATGTATTTTCATAGTAGATAATTTCCAATATATTTTTATAGTAAATCATTTACAATGCATTTTCATAGTAGATAATTTGCCATATATTTTTATAGTAAATCATTTACAATGCAGTTTCTTAGTAGATAATTTCCAATATATTTTTATAGTAAATCATTTACAATGCATTTTCATAGTAGATAATTTGCAATATATTTTTATAGTAAATCATTTACAATGCATTTTCATAGTAGATAATTTGCAATATATTTTTATAGTAAATCATTTACAATGCATTTTCATAGTAGATAATTTGCAATATATTTTTATAGTAAATCATTTACAATGCATTTTCATAGTAGATAATTTGCAATATATTTTTATAGTAAATCATTTACAATGTATTTTCATAGTAGATAATTTGCAATATATTTTTATAGTAAATCATTTACAATGCATTTTCATAGTAGATAATTTCCAATATATTTTTATAGTAAATCATTTACAATGCATTTTCATAGTAGATAATTTCCAATATATTTTTATAGTAAATCATTTACAATGTATTTTCATAGTAGATAATTTGCAATATATTTTTATAGCAAATCATTTACAATGCATTTTCATAGTAGATAATTTGCAATACATTTTTATAGTAAATCATTTACAATGCATTTTCATAGTAGATAATTTGCAATATATTTTTATAGTAAATCATTTACAATGCATTTTCATAGTAGATAATTTGCAATATATTTTTATAGTAAATCATTTACAATGCATTTTCATAGTAGATAATTTGCAATATATTTTTATAGTAAATCATTTACAATGTATTTTCATAGTAGATAATTTGCAATATATTTTTATAGTAAATCATTTACAATGCATTTTCATAGTAGATAATTTGCAATATATTTTTATAGTAAATCATTTACAATGCATTTTCATAGTAGATAATTTGCAATATATTTTTATAGTAAATCATTTACAATGCATTTTCATAGTAGATAATTTGCAATATATTTTTATAGTAAATCATTTACAATGCATTTTCATAGTAGATAATTTGCAATATATTTTTATAGTAAATCATTTACAATGCATTTTCATAGTAGATAATTTGCAATATATTTTTATAGTAAATCATTTACAATGTATTTTCATAGTAGATAATTTGCAATATATTTTTATAGTAAATCATTTACAATGCATTTTCATAGTAGATAATTTCCAATATATTTTTATAGTAAATCATTTACAATGCATTTTCATAGTAGATAATTTGCAATATATTTTTATAGTAAATCATTTACAATGTATTTTCATAGTAGATAATTTGCAATATATTTTTATAGCAAATCATTTACAATGCATTTTCATAGTAGATAATTTGCAATATATTTTTATAGTAAATCATTTACAATGTATTTTCATAGTAGATAATTTCCAATATATTTTTATAGTAAATCATTTACAATGCATTTTCATAGTAGATAATTTGCAATATATTTTTATAGTGTATCATTTACAATGCATTTTCATAGTAGATAATTTGCAATATATTTTTATAGCAAATCATTTACAATGCATTTTCATAGTAGATAATTTGCAATATATTTTTATAGTGTATCATTTACCATGTATTTTCATAGTAGATAATTTGCAATACATTTTTATAGTAAATCATTTTCAATGCATTTTCATAGTAGATAATTTGCAATATATTTTTATAGTGTATCATTTACAATGTATTTTCATAGTAGATAATTTGCAATACATTTTTATAGTAAATCATTTACAATGCATTTTCATAGTAGATAATTTGCAATATATTTTCATAGTAAATCATTTACAATGCATTTTCATAGTAGATAATTTGCAATATATTTTTATAGTGTATCATTTACAATGTATTTTCATAGTAGATAATTTGCAATACATTTTTATAGTAAATCATTTACAATGTATTTTCATAGTAGATAATTTGCAATATATTTTTATAGTAAATCATTTACAATGTATTTTCATAGTAGATAATTTGCAATATATTTTCATAGTAAATCATTTACAATACATTTTCATAGTAGATAATTTGCAATATATTTTTATAGTAAATCATTTACAATGCATTTTCATAGTAGATAATTTGCAATACATTTTTATAGTAAATCATTTACAATGTATTTTCATAGTAGATAATTTGCAATACATTTTTATAGTAAATCATTTACAATGCATTTTCATAGTAGATAATTTGCAATATATTTTTATAGTAAATCATTTACAATACATTTTCATAGTAGATAATTTGCAATATATTTTTATAGTAAATCATTTACAATGTATTTTCATAGTAGATAATTTGCAATATATTTTCATAGTGTATCATTTACAATGTATTTTCATAGTAGATAATTTGCAATATATTTTCATAGTGTATCATTTACAATGTATTTTCATAGTAGATAATTTGCAATACATTTTTATAGTGTATCATTTACAATGTATTTTCATAGTAGATAATTTGCAATACATTTTTATAGTAAATCATTTACAATGTATTTTCATAGTAGATAATTTGCAATACATTTTTATAGTGTATCATTTACAATGTATTTTCATAGTAGATAATTTGCAATATATTTTCATAGTGTATCATTTACAATGTATTTTCATAGTAGATAATTTGCAATATATTTTTATAGTAAATCATTTACAATGCATTTTCATAGTAGATAATTTGCAATATATTTTTATAGTAAATCATTTACAATGCATTTTCATAGTAGATAATTTGCAATACATTTTTATAGTAAATCATTTACAATGTATTTTCATAGTAGATAATTTGCAATACATTTTTATAGTGTATCATTTACAATGTATTTTCATAGTAGATAATTTGCAATATATTTTCATAGTGTATCATTTACAATGTATTTTCATAGTAGATAATTTGCAATACATTTTTATAGTAAATCATTTACAATGTATTTTCATAGTAGATAATTTGCAATACATTTTTATAGTGTATCATTTACAATGTATTTTCATAGTAGATAATTTGCAATATATTTTCATAGTGTATCATTTACAATGTATTTTCATAGTAGATAATTTGCAATATATTTTTATAGTAAATCATTTACAATGCATTTTCATAGTAGATAATTTGCAATATATTTTTATAGTAAATCATTTACGATGCATTTTCATAGTAGATAATTTGCAATACATTTTTATAGTAAATCATTTACAATGTATTTTCATAGTAGATAATTTGCAATACATTTTTATAGTGTATCATTTACAATGTATTTTCATAGTAGATAATTTGCAATATATTTTCATAGTGTATCATTTACAATGTATTTTCATAGTAGATAATTTGCAATACATTTTTATAGTGTATCATTTACAATGTATTTTCATAGTAGATAATTTGCAATATATTTTCATAGTGTATCATTTACAATGTATTTTCATAGTAGATAATTTGCAATACATTTTTATAGTGTATCATTTACAATGTATTTTCATAGTAGATAATTTGCAATACATTTTTATAGTAAATCATTTACAATGTATTTTCATAGTAGATAATTTGCAATACATTTTTATAGTGTATCATTTACAATGTATTTTCATAGTAGATAATTTGCAATATATTTTTATAGTAAATCATTTACAATGTATTTTCATAGTAGATAATTTGCAATATATTTTTATAGTAAATCATTTACAATGCATTTTCATAGTAGATAATTTGCAATATATTTTCATAGTGTATCATTTACAATGTATTTTCATAGTAGATAATTTGCAATATATTTTCATAGTGTATCATTTACAATGTATTTTCATAGTAGATAATTTGCAATATATTTTTATAGTAAATCATTTACAATGCATTTTCATAGTAGATAATTTGCAATATATTTTTATAGTAAATCATTTACAATGCATTTTCATAGTAGATAACTTGCAATATATTTTTATAGTAAATCATTTACGATGCATTTTCATAGTAGATAATTTGCAATACATTTTTATAGTAAATCATTTACAATGTATTTTCATAGTAGATAATTTGCAATACATTTTTATAGTGTATCATTTACAATGTATTTTCATAGTAGATAATTTGCAATATATTTTCATAGTGTATCATTTACAATGTATTTTCATAGTAGATAATTTGCAATATATTTTTATAGTAAATCATTTACAATGCATTTTCATAGTAGATAATTTGCAATACATTTTTATAGTAAATCATTTACAATGTATTTTCATAGTAGATAATTTGCAATACATTTTTATAGTAAATCATTTACAATGCATTTTCATAGTAGATAATTTGCAATATATTTTTATAGTAAATCATTTACAATGTATTTTCATAGTAGATAATTTGCAATACATTTTTATAGTGTATCATTTACAATGTATTTTCATAGTAGATAATTTGCAATACATTTTTATAGTGTATCATTTACAATGTATTTTCATAGTAGATAATTTGCAATATATTTTCATAGTGTATCATTTACAATGTATTTTCATAGTAGATAATTTGCAATACATTTTTATAGTGTATCATTTACAATGTATTTTCATAGTAGATAATTTGCAATACATTTTCATAGTGTATCATTTACAATGTATTTTCATAGTAGATAATTTGCAATATATTTTTATAGTAAATCATTTACAATGTATTTTCATAGTAGATAATTTCCAATATATTTTTATAGTAAATCATTTACAATGCATTTTCATAGTAGATAATTTGCAATATATTTTTATAGTAAATCATTTACAATGTATTTTCATAGTAGATAATTTGCAATATATTTTTATAGCAAATCATTTACAATGCATTTTCATAGTAGATAATTTGCAATATATTTTTATAGTAAATCATTTACGATGCATTTTCATAGTAGATAATTTGCAATACATTTTTATAGTAAATCATTTACAATGTATTTTCATAGTAGATAATTTGCAATACATTTTTATAGTGTATCATTTACAATGTATTTTCATAGTAGATAATTTGCAATACATTTTTATAGTGTATCATTTACAATGTATTTTCATAGTAGATAATTTGCAATATATTTTCATAGTGTATCATTTACAATGTATTTTCATAGTAGATAATTTGCAATACATTTTTATAGTGTATCATTTACAATGTATTTTCATAGTAGATAATTTGCAATACATTTTCATAGTGTATCATTTACAATGTATTTTCATAGTAGATAATTTGCAATATATTTTTATAGTAAATCATTTACAATGTATTTTCATAGTAGATAATTTCCAATATATTTTTATAGTAAATCATTTACAATGCATTTTCATAGTAGATAATTTGCAATATATTTTTATAGTAAATCATTTACAATGTATTTTCATAGTAGATAATTTGCAATATATTTTTATAGCAAATCATTTACAATGCATTTTCATAGTAGATAATTTGCAATATATTTTTATAGTGTATCATTTACAATGCATTTTCATAGTAGATAATTTGCAATATATTTTTATAGTAAATCATTTACAATGCATTTTCATAGTAGATAATTTGCAATATATTTTTATAGTAAATCATTTACAATGTATTTTCATAGTAGATAATTTGCAATATATTTTTATAGCAAATCATTTACAATGCATTTTCATAGTAGATAATTTGCAATATATTTTTATAGTGTATCATTTACAATGCATTTTCATAGTAGATAATTTGCAATATATTTTTATAATAAATCATTTACAATGTATTTTCATAGTAGATAATTTGCAATATATTTTTATAGTAAATCATTTACAATGCATTTTCATAGTAGATAATTTGCAATATATTTTTATAGTAAATCATTTACAATGCATTTTCATAGTAGATAATTTGCAATATATTTTTATAGTAAATCATTTACAATGCATTTTCATTGTAGATAATTTGCAATATATTTTTATAGCAAATCATTTACAATGTATTTTCATAGTAAATAGTTTGTAATACATTTTCAAAGTAAACCATTAGCAATACATTTTTATAATAAATGATTTACAATTCATTTTCATAATGCATAATTTGCAATGCATTCATACTGTTATTCACTTACAATGTATTTTTTATTGAAAACCATTTGCAATGTATTTTCATTGTAAATAATTTACAATGCATTTTCATTGTTAATTATTTGCAATTCATTTTCAAAGTAAATAATTTATCATCCATTTTCACAGTAAATCATCTGTAATGCATTTTCTCTGATGTTGTAGTCAAACACGACTGTCATGATGCCATTGAGATTACTTTTTTGATAATGTGTTCTTTTGCCAACTTTATCTGGAATGTAACTTGAGTTCAAATCCTGAACAAGTATGTTTGCACCTCACTTCCCGCTAAGGAAAGTGATGCTTTCATTTATTCTCTACCCAGAATGGTTTGGTTTGGTTTTATATGACATCAACCATTGTAGGTTATTAATGCCAAATCCATTTTTATACCTAAAAACAGTTCTATTTCAAACAATTCAGTTTAACATAAGTATACAGGTTCAATTTCAAAAACAGTTCTACTTCAAGCAATTCAGTTTAGTATAAGTACACAGGTTCAATGTCAAAAACAGTTCTATTTAAAGCAATTCAGTTTAGCACAAGCACACAGTTTTGTTCTATTTAACCCATAGATTGGACCCTATCAGGTGCTACCACTCCGGGCCAGAGTGGACCTGGGAGCAATGGCAATGAAGGGGCACTCCGCATTCCCCAAAGCTCCAGTATTACTGGAACCTCACCATCAGATTATTTAATGCCATATCCAAGACACTCATTGCTGGAGGGTCTTACCCCTTTACAGAGAAGCAAGTCCCAGCCAACTAAGCAAAGGGGGTAGTAAGGCAAATTAGACTCTTTAGCCTTTGAACGGCAACTGGTCAGAAGGATGGAAAATTCTGAATTCAAACCAGCCATAAAAAAGTTGGTGACCATAGTTGAGGGCTACCCGAAAGCTCCCTTTTCAATAGCTACTACACCAAGGTGTAGGGGAGGGCACTACTCCTTTCCCTGGATTGCTCCACTTTACCCTTGAAATGTACATTATATTGCTGAGTGTTAAGCTAGGAGGTATCAAGTACCACTTTTTAAGTCTTTGGTATGACTTGACCTGAGATTGAACCCCATTCTCCCGGACCATTGGCGAACACTCTACCACTAAGCCAATGGGCTGGTTCCGTTTAAAAATTAACTTTGAGTCACATTCTTTCTGTGAAGAAGGATTTTGAGTTAATACATACTTAGCTATGTAATAAACAAAGACAAAACTGCATAATTTAATTTATATAATTTTATTTTATTTGTATCAGGGAATGAAGAAAGATATATAAGGGTTAACTGAAAAGTTCACAGGCTGACCAAGATACTCTCATGGAATGTGTCTAAATTAGGTTTATTTGTCAACTTAGTCTCTCTTGTGGTTCATACACTACTTCCATCAGGGTTGCGTTATTTAGATCCCATTGGTCAAAAAAGTTGTGAACAGGAGATGATATCATAATATGAACTTTTCAGCCAACTCTCATACAATGAATAGTTATTATCAATCAGTAAAATGAATGAAGTTGACTTTTGGGAATTTTTTCTTCTCAATTTTATCTCTTTTTTTTTTCTTGACTGAACATAGGTTACAAAAATCTATTCTGGAAAGGTCAAGACCTTTGAGATTATTGGCTAAGTTATTTTTATTTATTTATTTATTCATTTATTTAAATTTTTTCCCTTTTTTGCCATGTTTCATGTTGTAAATATATATTCTTTTTTTTATTTTTTTATCAGAGCTAACATTTTTTTTTAGAAATTTAAACAAGGAGAATTAAAAAGAAAGGAAAAAATTAAGATAACCATTTTATGGTATTACGAAACTGATTTTAGAGGCAAAAATAGAAATAAGGTTCAAAATAACAATATTCTTATTAGAATTAATCAATTTAATGACATTAAATAACTTCCCTAAAATTGATAACTGAATCCAATAAACTCACAGAAGCATGAAAAATATTCTTTACATGTCCTTCAATTATGGTGCATTCATTTTTTTTCACTTATGTAGAAGTCACACATTAAAGTGATTATCATTGCCAACACAACAAAAATTATTTACTCTGATTGACTTAGATATTTTGAGGATTCCCTGTCATACAATGTAGATTATTTAGAAGTAATATATTGGTTTTATTGATATTAATCTCAACTGGTCTATCTGACCAAGAAACATGAGAAATCTCAAACATGACACTTCCCAAAGCACTTTTGAAACATTTCACAGTACCTCAACTTCATACACCATTTTCACTATATTCAATCATTCACCAGTATAAACTTGAAGCATAAGTAAATAAACAGTAAGTTTATTCTCAGATAATGTTTTTGCTTCTTTTCCATCTTTGTGGAGCTGACCAGTAGTTTGTGCAATTTTGACCAAAGGCTGCAGCTGACAAATCTTAACATGGGGTTGAGTTTTTTAGCTGGTCAGGCTGCAACAAAATTGCCACTGCTTTTTTATCACAACTTATATGGGTCATTTTATGACAGCAAAGAATACTAGGAATTGGGAAGTAAGAAAGAATAAGCTCTCTGTAAACCAATAACTTTTGGGCTCTTTTTCTCAGTGAAACCTGGTAAAGCACACCAGCTGCTCTACTAACTGAGATTTGAAGAGAAATTGCTTTGCAGCAACTAAAATAAAAACTATATTATCATTTCCAATTTATGCAGTTCTAATCTATTGTATTGAGTCATGATAAAAACACAAAAAAATACGAGTTAAGATTAATAATAATAATAATAATAATGATAATAATAATAATGGTCTATATCTTGTAGATTGGTTACTGAATATGACAGACATCAGAAGATGAGTGTATGTATTTATATTTCCTCTACTTCTCCACCAGGAGCAGGATGTGACACAGTCAATTTTTAAACAAAATATAACTGGTTTGAATTCAGTGTTTTCCTTCTCTTAGACAAGTTGCCTAGCCAAAACTAAAAAACCCAGTCTGTCATATTGTTTGTTCATAGCTAGGGGGAGAGTAGATGGATTCATGCCTTTCCTAAGGGTATTAGTGTGGAATGAAATGCAAAAAGCCTTGTCCAAGTTTTGAAATCAAGTTACTGATTCTATTGTCTACACTGATAACCTTTATGTTGAGTACAACCCTTAATGTTGGCCAAAGTGTACATAGACTGAAGCACTGTGACAAATACAATAAAGATAAGGAAATTGATTCAAAAGAATCAAAGTATAATTGTAAAAACCATAACTCAGAAATTTAAACAAAAGATCATTTTAGGATGTTTATTATTTGAACCAATCAGGTTTGGTTTGGTTTCTTTGTTTAATGGCATATCAACCTAAGTAGGTCATTTAATGCCAAAGCCATTCTCCGAGAATAGTAGTGGTACTATTTAACCCATAGCTGGGAGGATTAGGGGTTCATACCTTTCCCAAGGGTATTTGCCCAAAAGTGAGCGTAATATTGAACCAATCAGTAGACTAGTCCATCTAAAATATTTTCTATCAATCTTTTCAATCTTTATTTTGCGGGAAGCAAAAAAGGTTTCTGATATTTCTTTTAAAAGACTTTCTGCATAATGGTATAAGGAGAAGATTGACCTAAGTAGGTCTAGTTTAAAAACACTTTGCAGGTTTGCAGCAGAAATCTACCCAACCAATTGAAAAAGAACAAACAGTTGTAAATTGAAAAATATGCTAAACTTTATTTTTTAAGCTAAAATTTACTAATGTTAAAATTTGCTAATGCTGAAAGTTTAGAATACAACTTTATAACTACAATATATGTTTATATATATATATATATATATATATATATATACACAAATATGTTCATACATATCTTGGAAAATGTACAGAAATGAAAAATCACAAGTTCTTCAGAGGATGATTTTATACAGAGAAATATTTGCCAACATTAAACGTTTTGGTTTTTAGACCTTCATCAGGGCAATGTGAGTTATCAAATGAAACAAAAAAGATGAGAAAGATTCTATTTTTTGTTGGTAGCATTCTGTTTCAAATTTGTGTGATGTAATAAGCATTTCAAAATTTATCTATAAAAAAATCCATATCGCATAGAGCTATGTTAATATTTATACAACAGGTATACCTCATTTTACATTTGTAATTTGTTCTAGGAGAGGTGATTTAAGTTGAATTTAATTGTCTCTGAATTTAATTGTCTCTGAATTTACTTGTCACAAAGCTGAACCACAAATAACAATCCCCAGTTCTATATTCTATTTATAAATGCATTTTTAATACTATATGGTCAATGAGAATCCATTTTAAGCTTAAAAACAAATAAATTTTAGTTTTTAATATAGTACAAAAAAAGTCTGAATTTACAAATACATGCACGTACATACTTGTAAATGTAGATGTTTACAATTTGACAATCTTTACAGTACAGTACTCTTTATTTGTGAATGTGTCTTGCTCTAAGACAGTATAAAATAAAATGATTTTGTAAGGTTAAATAACAAATACAGTTATTAAAACTATTTTGCGATAGAAGAAAATAAACTAATTTACGTTAAATTTAGCAATATTTACATTCAATTTGTTTATCTACATCACGGACATAGATGGCTATGGGTTGTTGTGATTTTATATACTTTCATTCTTATTCATTGTACAGTAACATGATTTTATGAGCTTTTCATGTTTTTCTACTGATATTACAACTTCAATATTTATGGTGGACAGATGTAAAGTCGAATAGAATGACTTAAACTTGATTTTTATTTTTCCAATTATTTTTTTGATAAACGACATATAACTGAGAACAACTTAACTCAAAATGATGTAACGAGAGGTATACCAGCATTTAGTTCCTATTTACCTATTATCTCATCATCTTGTTGTGCCATCAGCACAAATATCCCTGACCCTCTCTCTTCACCCCTCCCTCTTGTTCATTGTTTCCGGCAGGTCTTCAGGGCTACACTCCGTATCTACACAGAGCTGCTGTATGTAGGTTCAAGCTGGTCACCCTGTCTTTGCTCATCCATGTGAAGGGGTCTACAGGTATACATAACTTATGAGCTCATCCCTAATTCTCCAGCAGTGTCCTGCATGTCTGGTTCATTTAATTTTGATAGTTTTTGTGATGGGTAGTAGGTGGCCGTTGTTATATACCAGTGTGTGGTTGCAAGGAAAATAAGACTGATGAGATGTAGTTTACTTTGTCTATTGAATAAATAAAATAAACAAGTGAATGAAATATCTGGCGGGCGGGGGGGTGTCTATTCAGCAACAAGTGATTGCTTTGATCTGGTCGGACAGTGTTATCGGGTGACGCTTTCGGGCCGGCCGGCAATTCAACTGGCACGTGGCCTCAGTTTGGCCTATTTATGTGTTCCCGGTTTCAAACACCGGCTCCAGAAAATGCTACAGGTGGAAAAAACATGATTGGTTGAAAAATAGACTTTTTTTTATAACTGAGAATTTTGCAGGGATTTTGGATAGACTATGTGCGGAGCCTATGCACAGAAGCCATGATTTTCTCAGTTTGATACTGGCTGTTGTTGGGTCGACATCAGGTTATTTTCTTCTACAGTGTCAATGTCTGTGGGTCTGTGTTTTATGTGTTTTAGTAGTTAGGTGTGTGAAGGGTTAAGTGGATGAATCAGAAGAGATTCGATGTATTTTACTATAACACTGTATAGCTGCTGCTTTGTGGGGTGTTGCCTCCAGGACTTGTGCAATATTGCTTGCAGCATTACCTATTATAAACATTCCATAATATATCTGTCTTTATCAGTGTTAATCTTCTTTCTCTGTTTAACTGGACTATCTGTTTATCTATCTTTTTAAATGTATATAAATAAATTTAAAAAAGGGACTTAGTAAATTTTCAGCATTTATCTGACCAAATAAGGAGACAAATTGAAAAAAATCAAGCCTCTGTTGATAGTATTGTAGTTTGAAATGATACTAGGTTCAACAATTTTCTGGCAATTTTTATTTTGTATATAAACTTACATCTTTGAATCTTTAGAATTTAAGTTGTGATTAGTTTTTAATTTATGTTTCACCAAACAGTTATTTATGTCTGCTCTTTTTAAATCTTGTGTGCTTATAAATTCCTTCATTAATATTTTTAAATGTTTCACCCACATATTTTCATTACAATCCAGACATGGAATTTATACAACCTTGAAATTAAAACATTCACTAACTCTTTAAAAACAATTAAGAATTTAATTGATAATAAAAAATAATACCCACATCGAATCCAGGGGAGGGGTGTATGAAATTTCAACTCAAACAGTTTCTTCGCAAGAATAGCTGAAATGAGGAACAAGTCCACTTATGAGTGGTTTTCAACTGTATATAGTCTTGAGTTCCAAGTTCCAAATTCAGTAAGATACCCAGATCATTCTCTTTTCATCTATGTATATATATATATATTGTGGAAATTTGTTAAGGAACTGGTGATCCTGTTTCACCGAATATCAGCAGCCCCTTGGGGTCACGTGGTGTCCACTATAAAAAGAGCGACAACTGAAGATTCTTCCTCTTTTTTCCACTCCCACCGCTGTTAGCAACAGGTCCATTCGTAGCAGCCCTTGACGGCAAACATATTTGGTACCTTCACCAGCCAGGAGCCAAGAGTGACGAATGCACATGCTGAGTTAAAAGGAACAGGACACACAGCTAAGTTCCAGCTGGCATTTTATCTGCAAAACCTTACCTTACCTTAAACCTTTACCTTATAAGTTTACCTTATAACAACCTTACAACTAAACCTTACAAACCTTACAAAACCCTACCACCTATCTGAACCTTGAACTCTTTTTTTGAACTCTTACATATTTGTTGTTTGTTCCATTTGGTGTAAAACCCTGTAAATTGTTGTTGTATATAAATTTTGTTACACTAAGTCGTTTGTCTCCCTTCTTCAAAAGCTGTCACCCATTTCCTTACTGCTGCTGAAGTACAGTTTATTCTTTTACAAAACGTAGGAATAAACTGGGCTTTTCAGGGCTTATAAAAATCCCCATAATATATTACTCTTGTCTTCACTCATCCCTCTCTCTCCATTCATTTAAGAATACCATGTTTCATCACCATATCATTTTAACCCTTTGCCAAGTTGGTCTTTTCTTTGGGTGAATTTTTTTTAAATAATCAAAAATTTTGATATTTTTACCTCAGGAGTAAATGTAAAAGAGTTTTGATTCAAGTATTGCCAAAATGGTTGATATGGAATGCCAGTAGCAGAGTGACCCATTGGAATACTTGGAAATTTCCGGGTGAGGTTGTACTTTAAATGGTCCAATTTCTTTTAGTTGAAATCTTCAATTCCTTGTTTGATGAAGAATGTATTTGGAAATTTAATTTTAGTTCATGATATATTTTATAAGAAATTTTTCAGATTATGCCTTATTAATTAATTATTCAGATTAGATTTTCTAAATGTTTTTATTAAAATAATAAATGTTTCCTTAGATTTGTATAGCCCAGTCTGCTGGGGCTGTGGAACACATCGACTGCATCTCTGCAGAGGGGTAAGATCTCCACCAATGAGTGCCCTGTGGTGCATTTGGCTGGGGCTGTAAAATACATCAAATGCATCTCAGCAGAGGGAAAGAACCCCTCTCCCCCACCATCAGTGTCATGGAAATGACATTAAACTATCTAATGGCAAGTACCTCTTCTTTGCTATTGCTTCCAGGTCCTCTCTGATCCAGAGTGGTAGCACCTGATTGGGTACTATCTAAGGGTCAAATAGAACAAACTATGTGCAAACAAATGACTGATGTTTGATTGTGACTGTTATATAGCAATACTTGTATTGTGTTAGTATAGCATTTATTCTAAGGCTAACAGCAACAAATAAATGAATTAATACTTCATCTAACAATTTATCATTCAACACATTAAACAATTAATAACAATATACAGTCCTCTCTGTGCATACAGTTTAGTTTGAGGGACTTACTGGCGCACTGAAGAAGATATCTGGTATCTTAGGGTTGTCTTTCTGAGGGCCTTTTATGTTCCTGCCCCACAGAACGTCTGGTAGAATCTCTCTGGCTGGATTTTGGATTTTTGCGCCAAGACCTCTGGGCTCATCACATGATTAGTATATCCAATCACAGAGAGCCTCTCCCTCACTCACTCCATACACAGAAATTACCATTTCACTGACCCAACACTTGAAACTATTTAACTGTGTGCAAAAAAGAGCTCAGGCTTGTTTAAGAATGTTATCTACAAAATCTGTTTACAAAACATATATATTTTTTATATATATGTATAAACAGGATTTGGCATTAAATAACCTACGATGGCTGATATGCCATAAACCCAGCAAAACCAAACCAAACCAATCAGATTTGTAGTGTGACACTATCAGCTGTTCTCCTCATGGTGCAGAAATGCATATGCATGTAGGTACAAGCATGTCTACATGAATATATAAGAGGGTCAGAGTAAATCCTGATGGAGCCCTTAGTATTTAGAATACTACGATGCCCCACTACGTATAAAAACTAAAGTTTTTTTTTTTTTGTAGACACAAAGACATTTAATTCTAATAAAATTTATTACATCAAAAAGAATAAATCGTTCATTTACGTGAAATATTTTCCTGATAATTTTTGATTTAATATGGAAACTAATGTTTGATTCCATGTATTTTGACTTTATTTATATCTAAAAAGTTTTCTGTTACTTTATTTAAATTGCAGACTCTTTGATCAGATCTAAACCGATCTATTGTAGACTTTGGTTCAGCTACATTATATGCTCTGAGGTAAATCTCAGTGGTACCTTCCCTTTCTTTGACTCTTGTAGCACATGCTTATTTTGTTTAATGGTTAATCAAGCCCTGGTATGTATGGATGTAAGCATGAAGTGAGGGTGAACGTATCTGTACAAGTGTATGCGGGCATAGGTAGTGTATATGTATATATTTACATGGCTGTATGTCTATAGTAATTTCAAAAGGATTGCTAAACAAGTTAAGAAAGTCAGCAGATGTTAATAGAGGATAAAATAGAAAGAGAAGGATTTCTCAATGGGGATGAAAGAGCTAGTTTTTAATGTCTGTCATAAACAGAGGTCTTCAGCTCAAGTATGGCGCAGGGTTAATAGACAAGTGTATTTTTGATGCTTAAGCTTTTGTAAGATCCATGCAAGAGGTGTGGGGGTTATTTCCTCAAAAGCAAAGGCTCCATATATTCAGGGAAGCAATTAGGAGATAAATGAGTTAGCAGTGATGGTTGTGCTACCCACCGCCACTTCTCCATTGGAGTTGGTCACAGGGGAGAGGGAACATAAACAGTAGAGCTGATCATAGGACAGAATGAAATAAATTTCATCTACCATATATGATTGCAATAATAAGGTTTGGTTTGCTTTCTTTGTTTTAATGGCATATCAATCTTCATGGGTTATTTAATTTCAAGCCATCCTTGTGGAAGTACAGAAGTGTTACTATTTAACCCATAGCAGGGTGAATAAGAGGGTTCATGCCTTTTCCAAGGGTATTAGTCCAAAAGCGAACATGATAGCATGACTGGAGTTTGAACTTGCTTACTTCGAGGCTACAGTCCCACCCTTTAGCCATTACACCATGAGGACTTTCCCTGCTGTAGTACAAAGTCCATATTGTGGTGTGTCATACATGTCCCCCTCAAGGGGAAGAACTTGAGGATAATATGTGGATATTCTTG
The DNA here is from genome assembly GCA_963585895.1 of Sepioteuthis lessoniana. Classification (NCBI taxonomy): domain Eukaryota; kingdom Metazoa; phylum Mollusca; class Cephalopoda; order Myopsida; family Loliginidae; genus Sepioteuthis; species Sepioteuthis lessoniana. Next base: position 61,543,209 of record OY757908.1, read on the forward strand.
GAATTTGTGATAGTTTTTTTACCTCTCCTTGTGGGGCTAACTCATAGATTGTACAGTTTTGACCCAAGCATACAAATTAATGTTGTTTTATAAGAATCTACACAATGTGGAGTTGAGTCATTCAGCAGATGAAATTGAACAGCTCTCAACAAAAGATTATTGTTAATTAAGATAAATAAGGTCCAGACAAGAATAGGATAAATATATATTTTATTTTAGAGTTAACACGTGCGACTTGTCTCGAAGAGATCCCTCTAAAAAGTGGTCAACCCCCTTTCTCCTCCTTCTTCTCCTCACAGCTCCCTCTTCCTCCAGGGGGAGATAATTGCTCGTCCAGTAAGCCAAGATAGGATGTTAACAATTATCACAGTAGTATGTACATACTAATGTTATATAGTCACATATGCAGATTCACATCTACATACATGCACATATATATGTAGAATAATTCACAACGACACAATGATAACGACGCAAGAAGGATAAAGACGCCGGAAGACTTCTTTAACAATATTTTCCCTCTCACTATATTGCAAGGGTTCGAAAGGGTTGTTCAAGGGTTGCATGTGAGAGGGAGCTGGAGACCGAACATAAACTGTAATATCTTGACCCCACTGTTATGACCGTCACGTTGTGTCTTTCTTGTTCTCCTGATGCTGGGGTCCACTCCATCAGGGTTTCCGAGGGCCCCCTCGGCCGGGTGTGGCTTTCCCTACCACATCTGGTCTCTAAGCTGTCTGGAACCCTCCTGGCAACTGCTTTTTGGACTCGAACTCAACTGAGTTAAATAATAATTCAACGCCCACATGATCGCCCACTGGATCTTTGAAATCGAATGTTTAATCGTCATCAAGCGGAAATAACTGTCATGCAGTTCAGAGGTCACTCTCTTCCGGTGCATCAGTCTGTATTGGCACAGTGGGACCTTCACCTTGTCCCATATTATAAGCCTTAATCCACCCACGCGATCTCTTTCGATTACTGGCCATTGGAATGTGTCACTTCCTTCCGGTGCATCACCTTGGAATAGCATTTCTTTGTGCCGGGTCGAAGGTCAAAACATAACACTAACATAAATGAAAGTACTGCAATATTGAATAAAAGTAACATTTCATTTTTTTAAATCATTGATTTTATTTGATTGCTTTAATTATACAAAGATGAGTCAAGTTTGGCAATATTTTGGTGATATGAGGCATAATTCAGCAGCTCAGGATGTATTTGCCAAAGTCATGAACATGAGGAACTACACTAGACTATGAGATTCTGAGCTTGCCCGATACTCTCCAAGTGCTACTCACTGGATTTGCCACTATGGCTTGGAGCACAGCCTCAGAATACATGGTTTTAGGCCTAGCTAACCTTGACTAATCATCAAGATTCTTGCAACCTGAGTGAAAGTTCTTCTTTGGTTTCTTTGTTTAATGGCATATCAACTTCTATGGGTTATTTAATGCCAGAGCCATCTTTTAGAAGAACAATAGCGATACTATCTAACCTATAGCTGGCAGGGATAAGAGGGTTTCATACCTTTCCCAAGGGTATTAGTCTGAAAGTGAAAGTAATAGCATGACTGGGGTTTGAACTTGCTTACTATGATTGTAGTATATTGACCTCCGACCCAGCCAAACATGCCATTCCAAAGACGGTGGAAGTTGCATATTTCATTGGTGTGGGCGAGCTTGGCTGACAATATGGGACAGGGTTAAAATTCCACGGTACAGTCACAAACTGATGCACCGGAAGAGGATGACCTGTGAACTGCATGACAGTTATTTCCGCTCGATGATGCCATTCCAAAGACCGCGGAAGTGGATATTTCTTTGGCCATTTATGGGAAGAGATTGAGTGGGCGTTGAACTATTATATAACTCAGTGCACAGGAAATTCAAGGAGTTTGGAGATCAGAAGAGTTGGAGAAATGATGCTGTAGAGAAAACAGCACCCTGCAGAGAGCTGGGCCCCCAGGCGAGCAACCCTGGAGAACGAGAAAGACACACTGCTATGTCCAGAGGAGCTGGGGAGGTCAATATGTTGCAGTTCTGTTCAGTCTCCAACTCCCTCTCACACAGAACCCTTTCAAATAAAGTGAGAGGTATATTTTTCTAAGAACTGTGTCGTTCATTCTTATTGTGTCGTCGTTATGATTCTGCATGCATATATAGATGTATATGTATTGTGTGTTTGTATAGTTGGTCATGGTTGTGACTCTACAATATGATGTTACAGTTCAACACATTAGCCACTACACCATGTGGGGGGTGGGGGAACTCCCATTCAAATTTCTTCTTCATCTTGTTATTGTACTTTAATCAACAGTACCTTCACCGTTTACACAAAAAATCCTTTTAGCTGTTTTCCTGGCATTATGGCCCAGTTCAAATTTGTAAAACATAAGTTCCTAAATCAAACTACCTTTCACATTCCTTGGTGTGACTTTCAAATTACACATGGAGTGAAGCAATGCACAGTGTGTCAGTGCATCAACTACCACTACACTACAAACTACAGCATGTACCTTCCATGACTTGAACAACTTTAGTCACAGAATATACATTCTGCAAACTAACGCATACTAAAATATTGCAAAACTTTTGACTGACAAGTATTCTAGAATTAAGTGTGCCCTTTTGGACTCTTTTGAGCGAGCCCTGTAACAAATTTTTCTATGAGAATTTTTTTGATGCAATCTGCCACCAATGAATGTCATCCTTCAGCTGCAGGAGAGACAAATTCACAGTAGCAAGACATCTAACGTCATTCAAGTACATACAAATGAAGTAACTACTATTGATTAAAATGGAATTTCAAGAACATAAAAATTACATTTTAAATCAATAATATCCAAATACATTAATATGTGAAGAGACATGATGAACAGGCAGACATTGCATCTGCAATAATGTGGCATTCTCTCACTGTGACAGAATACAAATAAAAGACTGGTAATATTATTACTACTAATCTAAATGCACTGGGGCAACTGGATTAGTGATAATGATATCTGACATAACAAGATTGATTTAGTTTGGTAGGGTTTTATGGTATATAACCATTGTTTACTGCCAATTCCAGTTTTTACATATATATTCAATATATATGATTTGTAAACACATTTTCTTGATAACATTTTGAAATGAGCTGAAGCTCATTCTTTTGTACACAATTAAATGGTTTCAAGTATTGCTATGTTACAGTAACAATGTAACATCAGTCATTTGATTTGGTTTGGTTTTATGGCACATCAACCATTGTAAGTTATCAATGCCAAATCCATTTTTAAACATATAAACAGTTCTATTGCGAAATTTTTTGTTTAGAAGCAGTTCTATTTTAAACAATTCAGTTTAGCATACAAAACAGTTCCAATTGAGTTTAGCATAAGTATGCAGTTTAATTGTCAAAATAGTTCTATTTTAAGCAATTCAATTTAGCATAAGAACATAGTTTGGTTCTATTTGACCCACAGATAGGACCCTATCAAGTGCTACCACTCCAGGCCAGAGTGAATCTAGGAGCGATGGCAATGAAGGGGTACTCAACATTGCCCAAAGCTCCAGCATTACTGGAAGCTCACTATCAAATTGTTTAGTGTCATATCCAGGAAATTGTTGTGGGGTGGTCTTACCCCTCTGCAGAGAAGCACTCATTATATTCTACAGCTCTAACCAACTGGACAATCTGTTATTTTTTTGCATACATTTAAATGGATGTACGTAAATGATTTTTAAGTGAATAGTTTGTAAGTAATTTCATTCTAAAATGAGTTAGGAGTAATTTGTTTGCACTCTAGTATTGTTTCCACACAGTAAAATGATTTCAATTATTGCTATCAAACACTAATAATTCTATTCAATATTAATCACTTGTTTTCATACAGTGAAGTGGTTACAAGTATTGCTATTTAACACTAATTGTTCAATTCAACATTACTCATTCATTTGCACACAGCTAAATGGTTCCAAGTACTGCTATGTATCACTAACAATTCAATCAAACATTAGTTATTTGTTTACACACAGTTAAATGATCGAATTGTTCTATTTTTAACAATTCAATTTAGCAGAAGTCATTTATTTGGGCACAGTTTAAACAAAAAGTTCTATTTGACCCTTAGATAGGACCCTATCCATTTCTACTACTTCTGTTCCTGGGAACAATGGCAATGAAGGGATACTCCCCATTTCCCAAATCTCTAAGGCTAGAGCCTGACCATCAGATTGTTTAGTGTCATATCCAGGACATTTGTTAGTGGGTTCTGTACTCGGCCACATGTTGCTGGTTGTTTAAATGGAAAAAAAAAACTGAAAATGCATGTTTCTAATATGTTTAATTTTCCAACATTTGGATAATAAGTATATAAAAACACTCCTGAATTCGAATAAAATACTCTCTGAAAATTTTTAACCAATTAGTAGTATAAAACTGGAGATTATCGGTTAGTAACAAACATTTACATTTTTATTTACATAGATGTCTTTCATTTAACTTTAAGAGAAAAAAATGTCATATTGAAAAAAGAAAATAAGATATTTAGTAAGCAATTTGTTACTACTGAACCAACAAAATATGGTTTAAGAAAGAAAACTTTTTAATGGATGTCTTTCGTTGAAGTTAAACACAAAAGAATATTTCATAAACAATTCGTTAGAATAAAAAAAATTTACTTACTACTGAACCAACGAAATATGGTTTAAAGTTTAGTGTCTCTGTTTAAGTCAACCAAAAAAGAAAGAAATATGACTAAGCAAAAAAAAATAAATCACGTGTAAAATTCTTGGAAACGGAAGTTATTTTTTCGCGTTCGGCTTTTGTCGGAGAAAAACGACTTATTAAAAACATTTTTTTAAATTATTGTAATATTTTTGGATAACAAGTATATAAAAACACTCCTGAATTTGAATAAAATACTCTCTGAAAATTTTAAACCAATTAGTGGTATAAAACTGGAGATTATCGGTTAGTAACAAACATTTACATTTTTATTTATATATATATATATCACAGACTGAACTTCATACAGAGAAAAAATATATGTATGTTCTTGCAAATTTGATATTTTCAAAACTAAATTAATTCTTTTGTTTAGGCTGAGAAATTTTCAGCTTATCCTTGTGTATATAGCACCATCTTTGTTTATACTCTGCCTAGATTACATACTTTGAACATCCATAGATCTCATAAAAGAAAAGGATTTCACATTGAAAAAGACAAGAAGCAGATGATATCTAGAAATTTAATGTTTAATGTTTTTTTTCTTTTGAGGTAAAGAAATAACATTCACTGGAAAAAAAAAAGAAAAAAAGGAGTTTAAACATTGCACATTTTGAGTTGTTTCAACACGTGCTGTTAAAATTTGAGATCATTTAAATGAGAATTGGTTAAATTATGAATTCACAAAATGATATCAATTTTTCTGAAACTCTGGTTATTGTTATATAATTAAGTAATGATTTTTTTATATTAATCATTTTTCGTTAATTATATTTAATCGTTCAGTTTAGTAGGGCTTTGAACTATTCGGGTTAAGAGTCCAGGAGCATAGTCAGTTGGTGCAGTTTTACGCTTGCGTGCTAAGGATATGACAATCATCATTTGTCATAATAAACCCTCAGACAAAAAATGGAGCTGGAGTGTGGATGACATCATGCCCGGAAGAGATGGTCCTGAGAATTTGAGGATTTTGAAAAGACGAGTCGGATTTTGAAAATTGAAAGATGTAGTTGGGTTTTTAAGATCTCTACCAACAGAGATCTTAAACATCACAAGATGCGCCACACGTTGGGGTGGGGTCAGCATAGTATGGTTAGCAAAGACTTTTAAGAATTGTGTCTCTCTCCTCGTGTCACCATGAACCGAAGCCAGGAATTAATAAACCCATTTGTACCTGAAATGACAGAATCGGCCTGCATCTGTATGTGTGCCTGTGTTTGTATATGTACTATTATTATTGAGATCACCAAATCAAAATCATTACATTATCTCAAATGATATAAAATTTTTTGAAATACACACACCCCTGGACAAAAATATAAGACCACCATATGAAGAAATTTCAATTCATTTTTTATATGTATATTAGCATTCATGCTAAATTTTAAAATTTTGTTTTGACATAAATATAAGACGAATGAGCAGAACTATAGAATATAAAGGCAAATTTATTATTTAATATTTCGTAAATCCACTGTTTACTTTGATAACCTCAAAAATTCAGTTAGGCATACTATCAACTAGTTTCTGAAGTTGAACCAAAGGTATTTTTTCCCATGCATCTAAGACTGCATTTTTGAGTTCAGAAATTGTGGAGTACTGTCGACCTCCTTCATAAACTTTTGTAACAATCAATCCCCATAAATTTTCTATAGAATTGAGGACTGGAGAGCATGCTGTGTGATCAATAAGTCTTATTTTTTTTCAAGCAAGTACTTCTTTGTTATTGATGCATTGTGGATCGCAGCATTATCTAACTGAAAAATCCATTCTTCTTCACATAGATGACACCCTTCTTGTGCGAGAGATGAATCATTTAGCATCTTCACACAATCTGTTGCTTTTTTGTCGACCACTGAAAAATTATAGTTTAAGTTTTCCTGAAGATGAGAAGGTCCAGCCACCCATATCATAAGAGATCCTCCTCCATCATGTCTTGTTGAGTAATTCTCTTCTGGAAAACTTTTGCATGCCAGTACTTCTGAAAGCCATCTGGACCATCTAAATTGAATTTCTTGGTTTGATATTGATGAGCATATTCCAGCCATTTCTCTTTAGTTTAACTTTGGACGATGAATTCTTTTCTTATGCTTAATTTCTTCATTGTTTAAATGTCTTCTAATTGTTCTAGTACTGCAAGGAGCATCCACCAGAGATTTCAATATTTTTGATGTTGACTAAGTTTACTTTTTTTACTTTACGAACAATTCTTGTCTTGAATTGTGGTGATAATTTTTCTGGCCCGTCAGTTGGTTTTCTTGTTCCATACTTATTTGAACATTTCTACTGTGTCCTAAGGCCTTTGAAATTTCTCTCTGAGATTTTCCGACTCTTTTCAGAGTTGTAATCTCGCCTTTCTCAAATTAAGATAATTTAGTTCCTTTAGCCATTTGTTTTTAGTATTTTAAGTATTACAGTTATAATAGCTTCTATATTACATAAACTAAATATAATAAATTTTTCAATTAAATTAAGTCCTTTTTCTTCAGTTTTTATTGGTGGTCTTATATTTATGCCAAAAATAAATTTTTAAATTTAGCATAAATACCAATATACATATAAAAAATGAATTGAAATTTCTTATTTTGTTTGCAATCTTATATTTTTGTCTAGGAGAGTGTATATATATATATATATATATATATATATATATATATATCTTCGATTCTGCCAGACATTTATTTTATCTGATATTTTTATTCACATATATGCATAAATACATATATATATATCCAAATTAATACTTTGTTTGCAATCCGATTGATATATCATTTTTATAAACTTTTAATACAAACAAGTTTTAACAATTTATGTCTTCTGAAAAAAATATGTCAAGCAAATGAGTAATTAACTTTCCACTCTTTTCAATGCAAAAAGTTCAGTGGGAAATATAAAACAAACATAAAAAAATGGAAGGCTTAAAACCTTTTCTCCCTTTTGTACAGGACAATTTCTTCATTTAAGTTGAAAAATAATCAATTTGATTAAACAAACAAAAACAAATTTCAATCAAAACTTGTTATTTCAGACAAGAACAAATAGTCTGCATACATTAAAAAAAAAAATTTATTTTAATTATTTGATTTTATTGACACACAGAAAAAAAAGCTCTCGTTAAACAATTGTAAAATGTAAAAGATGAAAGTAATCTCGAAAAAATTTTTTAATCCATATTTAATTAAAGCCATCAATTTTGGTTGATTCTGTTAATATTTGGAGATTTATTCCTTCTGTCCTTAATCTGATCTTGTGTATATTCATTTTGAAGTATTGATGAAAAAAATCTGTCGCAAAAAGGTTTGCTATCCACGTATTAAATGTAACTGCCATTGTATAATTCATAATTTGAAGTATCATGTTGTTTCTGATGTTCTGTCATAGGATGCAGTTTGGTTTTCAGCTTGGTTGTGAGAACGTATTTGACACCCTTCAAACCTGTTAGGTAAGGTTTTTATTTTTTTGTTTTAGTGGCATATCAGCTTTCATGGGTTATTTAATACCAAAGCCATCCTTGTAGAAGAAAAATAGGGGTACTATTTAACCCATAGTTGGGAGGATAAGAGGATTCATACCTTTCCCAAAGGTATTAGTCAAAAATTGAATGTAATGGTGTGACTGGAGTTTGAACTTGTTTCCTATGACGTCACAGTCTCGTATGTTAGCCACTATGCCACAGGGAGTCCCTCCAGTAGGTGAGAGGATTATTTGATTACATAATATTGTACATATTGTCTCAAAAAAGCATGATCATGTGACAATTTAAAAATTTGAATGAGGAAAATAACTCTTAAAAATGTTTGTAATAGAGCGTTTGCCAATGGTCCGAAAGACCTGGGTTCAATCTCAGGTTGTGTCATACCAAAGACTTTAAAAATGGTATTTGATGCCTCCTTGCTTAACACTCAGCAATATAAGGTACGTATCAAGGGTAAAGTGGATCATTCCAGGGAAAGGAGTAGCGCCCTCCCTTACACCTTGGTGTAGTAGCTATCGAAAAGGGAGCCTTCTAGTCGCCCTCGACTACGGTCGCCAACTTTACTTTTTCATATAATGAAAAAAGCAGAAAAACAGAATAATCCACGACATCTAACATGGAGGACTTCAAAACAATCTGTATATATGAAAACTTACCTCTCTTTGTGTATTTCTTTAAAAGATGGGAGGATTTTTCTTGTTTCTTAAAAAAAATCCAATATGTTTAAATATCACTCCACGTGCCAAACACATACTAAATACTTTTGAATTAAGAACGTTATGTGCATGTTTGTATCTTTTGGTCGTTTACATTTTATTTTCTCCTGTTATCTTGCAAGCATCCATCGCTGTGTGAACAATTCTCCTGATATCAAAGTCCTGATGAAGGTTATTGAAACCAAAACATTTAACATTGACTTTACATCACAATAAATTCACCTTTTGGATTATTCTGTTTTACTGCTTTCTTGATACTGTCAGATTTAGATCTATATTTACTTTCATACTATATAATACTGTTAGATCTCATTATTACATCACTCACAAGGATTTAAGGGAGCCAATATAATGAAACTTGCTGTTACAATAGGTGAATTATGTACAAAGTGCATTAATAATTATTGCAGTGTTGCGAGCATCTCAAAGAATGTTGACGGAAATGAAGATACAAAGACAAGATGAAGAGATGATGATGAGATGAATTTGTTCATATCATTACAGGAAAGGTCAGACACATGGTCACAGAATAAAGTCCCACTCACTTTATTACTGATGCTACAATTTCCCTTTGGACCAGTCTAAAAAAACAGGGAGATGTAAAATTCTATTCTCAAGTTGATCAAGAAAAAATCCATTCTTTTACAAATCATAGCCCATCCCACTAGTGAAGGGGGAGGTTTTGCTAACTCCTAAAATTTCAATCATGACTTGTCACTCTTCTAGTAACTGGCTGACTGCCCTTTTTCAAAAATCCCCAAGATTCGTGTTTGACCATATCCCACACCTACAAAGAGAGTTCAAAATCCTGAACGAGGATGTTTGCATTTCACATAGCTCTAATACACTTGGAAAAGGTATGCATCCAACTATTCTCACTTCAGCTATATGTAAATAGCAGGGCAGGCTAGGCTCTTTAACCTTGGTCAAACTTGGCAACTAGTCTAGGAGAAGGAAAACATTGAATTCAAACCTATTAAATTCTGCTAAAAAAAATTGACTTTGTCGTATTCTGCTATGCGGAGGAGTTGGTAAATACAAATAATGACAGTTATTGTGAATAACCTTTTGTTGTTGGTCACACAGCAGAACACTGGAGTGAGTGTTGGTAGGAAGCTGTTACTATATTGCATTATTCTACCAACATCACTGATTGATAAGCCTTTTCTATTTAGCCCATAGATAGGGCCCTATTAGGTGCTACCATTGATAAGCCTTTTCTACAATTATTAATACTTGCACTTTGTACACATTGAATATTCGAATGAATAACAGTGGAAAAAAATAATAAATCTTATAAACACTTTTAATACTTATGTCCTTCTCTCATCATCTGTACAGCCACCAACCTCCCATCTCATAAACTATCCAATTAAAACAGACAAGACATGCTGAAGAAGCAGAAACAAATTCATAAGTGATGTTCTTCAGTGGACTCCTACACACGGACACACCAGTATTGGCTGATCAGCAAAAACTTATATTCATCAGCTTTTCAGGGTCACTGGATGCTGTCTAGAGGACCTGCCAAAAGCAATGACTGATAGGGACGGATGGCAAGAGAGAGTCAAAGGAATCTGTGTTATCAGCATGACATTGTGATGATAATATAATACAGATAATTCAGAAATAAATAAGGAGGTTGTAGACTAGGAGAGGGATGGGCTCTGCCAGGTTATTCCAGTCCAAGACATACAACATAAGTAGCACTCCCATGACCAAATCAGGTAAGGGGGTAAGTTCTTTTCTTTTGAAGCAGAAATAAATAAATTCAAGGTACCATTTTATATAGAAATACAACCCCAGAAATTATCTCATAGAAAAAATACAAGTACAGTAGCCTTCAGCTTGTTTGCCACCCTCGGCATTTACAAGTGCCATGATGATAAATTTCAAGTATTTGGTATCCATCTATCTCATTACCTAATCGAAGCACCTACAGGTAAATCTTTAATGAAGCTTAAGCTTCACAACCCCTAATCCCTGAGGGGCCACAAGTTATTTTACTTCACATTGCTTAAAAAGTTCGAGTCTACTGTATGAGAAAGGACATTTAGAAAATATTATCAATATAATTTGATATAAAATGATAATTAAAAATAAAAAGGTTATTAAACCTTTCCAGCTTTGGAGCTCAGCCTCCTCACTGCCCCAGAATATAGGTCCACCACTGGTAGCACCTTAAATGGTCAAAATTAGTCCTGTTTTTAAATAGCAGGTAGATTTTTTTGTGAAACATACTGGTAAGCAAAAAATGTCTCTAGAGTTTTGCTAGGAGATACATTAGCACCATATTTGTTTATACTCTGCCTAGACTAGATTCTTTGAATATCACTAGATTTAACAAAAGAAAAAATTTTACATTAAAAAAGGCAAGAAACAGAAACTATGACAGATGCAGACTACGCAGATGATCTAGTGCTTCTTGCAAATACACCTGCTCAATCTGAATCCCAACTACATAGTGTGGAGCAAGCAGTAGGCCTCTACATGAATGCAAATAAAACAGTTGTGTTTTAAACAAAAATGAGTTATCTCCACTTTAAGTGGTAGGCCTATAAAATTACTAAACCAGTTCACATACCTCAGCAGCAATATCTCGTCTACTGGAAATGGTGTTAACATATGCCCAGCAAAGGTGTGGACGACTATTAACAGGTTATTGACCATATGAAAAATTGATCTTGTTAATAAAATAAAACAGGATTTTTTAAAGCTGTAGCAGTGTCACTACTACAGTAGGGATGCACCACATGGACACTAAGAAAATGCATTGAGAAAAAGCTTGATAGGAACCACACAAGAATGCTATGTGCTATTTTGAACAAATCCTTGAAGCAGCACACTATTAAACAACAGCTCTACAGCCACTTACCTCCTCCCATCTAAAAAACCTTCCAAGATGAACAAGAAATGTGGGGCACTGCTGGAAAAGCAGGGACAAACTCATTATGGACTCCTGCACATGGATGCATCAGTGTTGGTGACAAGCAAAGACTTACATCAGCTATTGGAGGACCTGCCAGGAGTGATTGATGATAGGGATGGATAGAGAGAGTCAGGGAAATTTGTGTTGTCAGCACATCTTGATAATCGTTTATTTTTTACCATCTATTGTTCCATATACAGGTTATATCGTAGTATGTAGAAGACTCCAAGTTATATTTAGTTTGTTTTGGTTTGTTTTTATGGCATATCAACCATTGTCGGTTATTTAATGCCAAATCCTATTTTTACATACATATCAAATATATGTTTTGTAAGCACATTTTGTTGATAACATTTTTGCACTCGGTTAAATAGTTTCAAGTATTGCTATATAACAGTCATAATTTAACATCAGTCACTAGTTTGCACACATTGTTCTATTTGATCCCTAGATAGGATCCTATCAGGTGCTACCACTTTGGATCAGTGGACCTGGAAGTGATGGCAATGAAGAGGTACTTCCCATTTCCCAAATCTCCAAGGCTGGAGTCTCGTCATCAGATTGGGTGCATTCTACAGCCCCAACTGACTGGGCTGAAAAAGTTATATTTGAAAATGCTTTCACTTTATTTATTCAACTTACACATAGTTCTATTTTCTTAAATATTTCAAGCTTGTCATTAATTGATCAGGTTCTTTTTTTTTTAATCTCTTTTCTGATTTTTGTATTACTTTACCATTATTCTAACAGCTTACTCATTTCAGTTTGTAAGATAATGTACTGACATCTTCATGTGCTGTTGTTATATACTATTCTCTGACAATAAACTTGAGTGAGTATAAAAACAAAACCTACTTAGATTCATTTATATTTATATCTTTTTTAATAAATAGGTATTTTATCTGTGTGACAATAGAAACCAATACTATCAGTCTCGAGTTGTTGTTATCATTATTTAACTCCTTGCGAGTTTTTCACCTCAGTTCTAATTAATGTTCTTTCATTTGGAGTCCAAATGATCATATTTACCAACCCCTCCGCTCGGGCAGGATATGACACAAGGTCATTTTTTAAGTGAAGTTTAACAGGTTTGAATTCAGAGTTTTCCTTCTCCTAGACTAGTTGCCTCACCAAGGCTGAAGAACCTAGTCTGCCCTACTATTTACCCATAGCTGGAGGGAGAATAATTGGATTCATACCTTTCCCAAGGGCATTAGTGCTATGTGAAATGCAATCAGTCTCGTCCAGGAGTTGAACTTGTGTCGTCGTGTCCATTTCCTATGACGATAACCATTACACCATGGGCACCTTGGAGTCCAAATGATAACAAGTCTCCTTAGATGTCCTCGATTCTTCAAAGTAATCTAGCAGATCTTAACAATACTGTGGTCTGTATGTTCTTGATTCTTCCTCTCATTTCCAAGCCTTTGGGAATTGTTCTAAAGGTGCCAACTACAATTATTATCATAGTCACCTTCATGTTCCACAGCTTTTTCAGCCCTCAGGCAAGATCCAAGTATTTGTCTATCTTTTTGCTTTCACTCTATGGTCAGCAGGAACATCAAAAATCCACTAAATAACAAGTTCTTATCTTTTTGTTAATCAACACTAGGTCTGAATTTTAGGTTGGGATTGGGTAATCCATTTATATCTCAAAATCCCAAATCCCAAGAACTTTATGAGTTTTATTTTCTAGGACATATCCTGGTTTGTGCATACACCATTCATTAGTATAGACAAATTTTAATCTCTTGCACAATTCCTGTGGATCTCCCTACCTGCCCATCCAGCCATGCCAAGTCTAGTATTCATTTTGAGCTAATTTGCCACATTTCTTATAATGCGATTAACACTTTCATCTCTGTCTTCACATAACCTAACCTTGCTGTCCTGTCGTATATTATCAATTTTCACTTTGATATTATTATAATTATTATCTTAAAGGATGCTTTTATTGGCTATTAAGGTCTTCGATAACTTACATCATATTCATATACATATCATAATTGCAAATGAATAAAAAAAATAAAGGAAGTAATCCATAATTAATTTCTAATAGCTGTCCCAATATGAAATTATAAGGAATGGGGTGAGTTCAAACACAGACTACACACTTCAGTTGCTAATTAGACTGGAAATTGATTTATTCTCTCAGAGCATTTTAATTCTATTGCCCTATCAAAAGATACTTTAATGTACCATTTTTTAATGTATTACTGATAACATGCATAAGAAAATAAGATTTTTGATATAGATCAGTGTTTCTAAAATGGGTTCCTCAAAAATGAAAATAAAATTCTGATAAAAATTTGATATAAGATATTTTATGAAAACTAGTTGTAACTATATATATATATATATATAAGTTTGAAGAGAGTAGACACAAAGTCATAAGTGTTTGGTGACTGTCAGTTTCTCACTCATGCAATAATCAGAATCAGAGACTAAGTAATAAATAAAAAAAATTAATAATAATTATAATAATAAATGAATAAATGAAGACATTGGAAAATAATTGAGTAAATAAATTAACATAATTAATATAATATAGCCATGGATATAAACATGCACTGGAAAAAAACAAATAAATGAAATAATATATCTCCATAAATGTAAACAAAAACCCATATAAACAAGATCACCCTTCCCATCATGCCTCAAACCACAGAATATAAAGGGACACAAACCATATGGGAGTCTGTTGGTCTGAAAATATCACCAAGAGCCAGTAACTTTGTGTCTATGATATTCAAACTCAGCCCTATATAAGTTCTATCACCGATATTGAGCACTCTATAGATATAACAAACCAAATAACTATATATATATATATTTTTAAAATCTCTGCCATACTTAAGTAGTCTGTAAATGATTTTACAATTCAGAAGTGCTAAGGTGGTGGACAACTCAAAATGACTAGTGTTAGTACATTTTAAGACAGACCAGCAATGTTCTTAAGTCACTAAAATATTCCTATGTTGTGAGGCTGAGCAGTCGTTGAAAAGCAACAAGGGTATTTCAAGGTCTAACAGTAATTTTTTTTTTTTGGTGGGGAGGTATTCTCTAAATTATATCATTAACAAGATTAAAAGAAAGAAAAGACAGTCTTTAACAGGAGATGTTAACTAGTATAGTGACACCTGTTGGTTAATCTTGAAGTTTGATAATAATATTAATAAATAAATAAAAACAGTAGAAAATAATAGAGTAAATAAAAATAAAATTAATTCACTTCTACTAATACAACTTACACATAGTTCTATCTTCTTAATTATCTTAAATGGATTTAAAATCAGCACCCAGCAATATTACAGTGACCACAGATAGTTATTCACAGATGGATATATTTCACTGGTGCTGCTAGCTTTATTAGTGGGGATTTCTTTATTATTATTGTTGTTGCTGGCCACATTTTCAGCATTGCCACAACTACTACTACCACAACTATGACTTCCACAGCAATTATTCTTTTTATAGCCAGTTACAAAACAGCTGCTACCACTTCGCTTATTACTATTCCCCGAAGAAGCATTACTCATAGCAATATTGTTAATTGGGATAGGTGGCTTATGAACAACCCGATGACGCCGCAACTTATCTGCCTGAATAAAAGTCTTACTGCAAATGTCACAAGCAAATGGTTTCTCTCCTGTGTGAGTCATTCGGTGTATTTTTAAAGTATCTCTGCGGGCAAATCGCCGGGTACACAAATCACATTGGAAAGGCTTCTCACCAGAATGTATCCGACTGTGGCTGCGCAGGTATGTCTGCTGAGAAAAACTCCGTTGGCATACCTCGCAGGTATATGGTTTCTCTCCAGTGTGTATCCTAAAGTGCATCTGCAAAGAGCTCTTGCGAGAAAACTTCTTTGAGCATTTCTCACACTGATATGGCTTCTCTCCCGTATGTGTCCTCATATGTATCCGGAGTTTATCCCGCTGATAGAATTGCTTTGGACAGACGTCACAATGAAAAGGTCTCTCCCCTGTATGGATGCGCCGATGGATTTGTAGCGTCTCTCGACGAGCAAATTTCTGGAGGCAGATGTCACACTGGAATGGACGTTCTCCGGTGTGGGTTCGGTTGTGTATGCGAAGGTAATTGCTCTGAGCAAACTGCTTCAGACAAATGCTGCATTGGTAAGGCTTCTCTCCAGTGTGTATTCGATGATGGAGTTTTAGAGTATTTTTCTGGGAGAAACGCTTTGGACAGTACTCACAAAAAAATGGTCGTTCACCTGTGTGTGTTCTACTGTGCAGCCGTAGTTTATCTCGTTGGGCAAAGCATCTTAGACAGGTCTCACATTGGAAAGGCTTCTCCCCTGTGTGAGTCCTTCGGTGGATTTGAAGCATATCCTTTCGAGAAAACTTTTGGACACAAAGGTCGCACTGGAAAGGCTTTTCTCCAGTATGTGACCGTTGATGAATAACTAAGTAATCTCTGTGTGCAAATTCCTTTAGACAGATGTCACACTTGTGAGGCCGGTGCCGTACATGGGTTCTCCTGTGTACATAAAGCTTGTCCTTTTGAGAAAACTCCTTAGCACAAACTTCACACTGAAATGGTTTTTCCCCTGTGTGAATCCTGCGGTGGATAACCAGTGTATCTTTACGGGCAAACTTCTGAATGCAGAAGTCACACTGGAATGGCTTTTCTCCTGTATGTGTCCGACGGTGTATCTCAAGATATTCCTTCTGCACAAAGTGTTCATGGCAGATGTCACATTGAAACTGTTTGTTAGGGAGATGTGTGCGTTTGTGCAGTTCAAAGTAGTGCTTCTGTGAAAAATGCTTCAGGCATATCTCACACTGGTATGGTTTCTCTCCCGTGTGGGTTCGTCGGTGTCTCTGGAGAGTGTCCCGTCGGGCAAACGTTTTGCTGCATATCTCACAGCTAAAGGGTTTCTCTCCAGTGTGAGTCCTTAGGTGCATTTCTAGGATGTATCTTTGGACAAACTGCTTGCCACAGAAGTTGCAAAAGTATGTTCTGCTTTCTGCAACTTCTCCTGGTTTTTGCTGGGTGGTGTTTGGATTATTAGTCTTGCTCATGCTGGTTCCAGTGTTACCAGTGCTTTCGTTCAAAGTATTTAGTGGCTGTGCATTGGTCTGCTTGTGCCGACTTTCAGAGCCACATTCTTTGCCAGTGTACTGCTTCTCCATGTTATAAACTCTTTCAGACATTTGAATCGGATAGGTGATAGGAGTGAACTGTTTAGCATAGAGATCCCCAGGAAAAACACTCTCACCTACCACAGGAAGTCGAGATAGAGGCATGTTTTGGTGGAGTGAGAAATCCATTGGTAACATTCAAAGAACTTACTTTTTAAAAAGTGTTGCTTTCCCTTTTTTAATGTTTTGCTGAAGTAAAGATCAAAGAAATTTTAACATCAGTTGTTGTCCATTTTCAGTCATTCTTTTGATATTATTATCTTTTTTCACAATCAATAAATTTTTTTTACTAGGAAATCTTCCATAACACTTTTATTAAGAGTTGTTTTTTAAATGACTTTTCAAACTTAATAAAGTAAGTTTCATCACTGTCAAATATTTCTTTTCATTTCTTACAGTTTAATTTTTTCTTATAACTTAAAGAATTTGAATAGATTTTGAAACAAATTTTTAGGAAAAATTCTCAAATGATATTTGTTTTCATGATTTTCTAATGATATCATAAGTTTATGTTTTATCAACACAAAGTCTGAAATAATATCAGATGGTTGGATGTAGAATTCTCAGATAAAATCCCATTTTTATGGAGGTCTATCAAATGATATCATATACTTTCAAATGGAGATTCTAAGATGATATATGAAAGTTCCTAGAGGAAAAATATTGATTTTTTTTCTTTTTTGGTAAATTATCAGATTATATCCACTTACAAAAAGTACCATTCAAAAGTTCTGTATTAATTTTTATGCTAAATTATTGTATTGAAATAAAAGGGAAAAACAAAAGAAAAAATATAAAGGGAAAATAGAATTATCTCAGAATAGATATCTTTGTGAATGTCTTTGAAGTAGTCAGAACAGAATTGAAGAATTTTGGTAGTGTTTTCAAATTCTTAAAGAGATTTGAATGCAATTCTTTCTTGTGTGAATTTTCTTCAAGAAGAAAACAGTTCTGAAATAAATAAAAACATTTTAGAATGAAACAAATTTGATGACAAAAGAAAAATACTACATACTTACATCTCTATATCATTTTTTTTTCTTTCTTTACAAGTAAATTTGGCAAACTCAAGTCTCTGTATATTAGTGGTGCTTAAGTGTCAGCAGAGGAAAGTCCAACTCAATGAAAGGATATTCAATGCCATCAGTTCATTTTTCATAGCTTATTTTATAGCATACTCTTTAAAAAAAAAAACATTTTAAAAGAACTTCCCTTCACAAAAACTTTTTCCTGATGCTGACCTAAAATATTAAAACTAGTTGAAAACAATAAAAAAAAAAACCAACTCAAAAGAAGTAATGTTATTTGTTGTATTACTTTTCTGGTTTTGTCTTTTGTTAAATGGCATATCAACCTTCATGGGTTATTTGATGCCGTAGCCATCTTTGTAGAATAACAGCAATGACACAATTTAACCATTACTGGGGAAATAAGAGGGTTCATGCCTTTCTCATGGGTATTAATCAAAAAGTGAACATAGTAGCGTAACTGGAGTTTGAACTCACTTTACTATAAGGCCACAATTCTGTACTTTAGCAATTACGCCATAGAGACTCCCTCTTAGTTTTCTTCATTATATATATATATATAGAGAGAGATGAATAGATATATACTTACATACGAAAGTCATTCAATAAATAAGATAAATTTTGCCCAAGGAGTTGGCAGTCGGAAGCACTGTTTAGAGTTGCAACTTTTTCAAGGAATCAAGTGATGGGTCTTTTTATGCTCCAGAAGACTGTCAGCAACATCTTCTTTATAAAATAAAGAGCCTAGAACTTTTTCTTTACTGGTGAGTCAGTGTGCTTCCACTTCATGGACTGTCTTTTTGCCTTGTTCATCATGGCAAACCCATATTTAGCCCATTTGTAAACATCTTTTGGTTAAAAAACACTTCTCCATATACATAACACATTCTATTGTAAATTTCACATGATTTACACTTCTCAGCCAGTAAAAATTTGATTACAGACCTCTGTTCAAGACTGAAGCAAGACTGAATAGCCTCAAAACAAATATTTTTCTAAGATTAAAATAATTTTTCCAACAGATCAATTCCAAACAAAACAGTATTAACATTTATGGAAAAAAAATTCTGAAAAGAATTTTTTTTTCAAATTACTCTTATTTATTGAATGACACACACTTTTCAATAGCTACTATGCTGAGGTGTAGAGAAGGGCACTGCACCTTTCCCTGGATTGCTTCACTTAAACTTGATCCCTATCTTATAATGCTGTGTTAAGTAAGGAGGCATCAAGTACCATTTTTTTAGTCTTTGATATGATTTGATCTGGAATTGAATCCTGGTCTTCCAGGCTATTGGTGAACATGCTAACCATTATGCCAATGGGTCGGTGTATATATATATATATATATAATTCCCTTTGTTTGTTTATAACCAATGAACTCCTTGGCTAATGAGCCAATCTTGATAAAACTTTACATGTAAACTTTCACCTCAAGAAGTATTTTGATAGTATTTGTTAGTGGGGGCAAGAGCCTGGAGATCACCTTCCCTACTCCACCAAATGCTTGGAAAATTTTAGTTTAAATTGATCAGGAAGGTCTAATCAGTCCAGAAAGCAAATAAAATTGATATTCACAAGGGTGTCCTGCACTTTTGGGAGTAAACTTAGAAAGAAGCCATTCTACTAACCTACTCCTTGGCTAATGAGCAAATCTTAATGAAAATGACTGTAATGATTGTTTTAAAGACAGTAAAAATGAGGAGGGTTTGGTGGAATCCCTAAACCAGGAATATTCCAACTTAAAATTGATTACAAAGGTTAAACTCATCAAGAAAGCAAATTGGTATCTACAGGAGCTATTTCTCTGAGGCATTTTTGGTTTTTTTAATTTGCAGAGAGACTAAATAGAATGAATTTTTGCTTAAAAAGATGTACTTTAGTAGATTATCTTTATCTTGGGCAATGCAAGGTCACCTTTACTGATATATATATATATATATATATATTGGATTATTTCATAAAAAATCAACTTGAATTTCTTTACATTAGCAGCAGTATACATTTTTAGGTTTGGTTAACTTGGTTTAACAACATATCAACCCTTTATGGATTATTTAAGGCTAAAAATTTATACAAATAATTTGCCAACTGTTTCAAGTATTCCTATCTAATGCTAATAATTTACAATTATATAGTTTCAAATAATCATTCTTATCTATTAGTTAATGAGTAGAGTGTTTGCTAATGGTCTGGGAGACCGGGTTTCAATCCCAGGTCAGATCATACCAAAAACTCAAAAAATGGTATTTGATGCCATCTTGCTTCACACTCAGAATTACAAGGTAAGGATCAAGGCTAAAGTGGAGCAATCCAGGGAATGGTGTAGTGTCCTCTGCTACACTTCAGGTCATCCTCGACTAATGTTGCCAACTTCACTATATAGTATCAAGTATTCTTATCTAATACTAACAACTTATACACAAATATATAGTTTAAAGTACCTATTATAATTTAATAAAGTATTCCTAACACCAAACATTTGCAAGCAATAATATAGTTTCAAGTAACTAAAAGCAACAACATTTAGTAAACAATCATAGTAAGTAACTATTATCCATACAAATAAGTGGCACACTTATATGGTTTCAAGTATTCTTATCTAATACAAATAATACAGAACTGGAACCTCACCATTAGATGTAGTTTAGTGTCATACCCAAGACACACTCCTTATTTTTTTTTTTTTGGTGGGGGAAGGATTCTAAGCTCTGCTGACAGTAAACATTTCTAATTCACTGCTTGACAAAGACCTTTCCCAATTCTTTCTCAAATGGCTGTGATTGTGTTAGCCTCTGTCATGTCTTCACAACAAACTCCACTATCTCTCCAAATTAACTAATAAAAAACAGATTCTAAGCTTGTTGAAATGCTTGTGACCAGTTCTATCTACAGCCATTAGAAGCCTTACAACTACAGAAAGTATGACTTATAAGTATTCAAACAAGCACATACTTTTCTTTTTTTTATTGCAAGGGCAATTCACTATGCAACAAAATTTTTTGCTTCTTCTTGTTCCTGGGCAGGAAGTGTTACTTTCCAATTAGAGTAAATAGAAAAGACCCATTTTTCATTTCAAACTTTAATTTTATGATTTGGGTAATGAAATTTACAAATTTACCTGTTTTTCAAAACATTCCAGATATATTCAATGTTGAGTAGCTGAGAGAGAATTTTCTAAAATTTCCAGAACATTTTAGTTCATTATTATATCACTTTAGTATAAAGTCATATAAATTTTCATTCATATGTTGTTTTATTTAGACCTTATGTAAAGTTGTTGAGAATGACCCGAAGGTTCCTTTTTGATAGCTACTACACCGAGGTGTAGAGGGAGGATGCTACTTCATTCCTTGGATTCCTCCACTTTACCCTTGATACGTACCTTATAGTGCTGAGTATTAAGCAAGGCTGCATCAAGTACCATTTTTTGAGTCTTTAGTATGACTCAACCTGGGATTGAACCGTGGTCTCCAGGACCATTGGTGAACACTCTACTCATTTGGTCAATGGTCCTGAGACCTTATATAAAATGTGCAAATTTCTTATTATTTCTAAATATAATTTTTAAACTTAATTATCCAGAGTACAAAAGCAAAGTTTGCAGGTAATAATTGTCATTTTCTTTACTTTTGCAATATAAGCAATTAAGAAATAATACTGATTATCCAGGAATAAAATTTGTATTACACAGAGTTATCCAAAGGAATAATGGGCATTTTCTATATTGTTTTTATACTTTTATAACATAAGCAATTAAGCAGCAATACATAATATCCAGGAATAAAATTTGTATTTCATAGTGTAATTTCCAGAAGAAAGGAATTCAAATTAACTTACCAGTTTGACAACTCCTCCAAATAACAATGTGATTTCATCTTTTCAATCTCCTTGATCAACCCTGAACTAACAGCTTTTTTTCTTCATTTAACTATTTTATCAAATGAAAATGTTATTTTTAGAAATTTAGCACTAAGAACCACAAAATATGACTAACACTAGATAAATGTGTTCAAGTGTTTAATCCCCATGGAAAATCTCTAAGAAAGCTATCTTTGCAGATTGGGATGTCTAGAACTAATACTACAAAGCAGTTAAAATTGTTTGAATACCAAGTTGTCAAAAAGATGATAAAATCCTTTTGGAAATACTCTGCATATGAATAGAAATAAAATCTTACCAATTAATCTTATTGTATTGTTTTAATTTGCAAGTTATTCAAGATAAACATTTTAAAATGGATTTCATGATTTTGAACACAGAATCAAATTGCATTGAAAAATCTGAAAAAGAATTCTGTTATTTAAGCAATCACAAAAGAAAAGAGGACATTTATAGGACAAGATCAATTTTTGGTGGATGACTCATTTAAGAGTGTTCTGTCCAGATTAAGATCACTTTCAATGGTCTTAAAGACCAGCATATCAACCCCTGTATGATAAGTACTGATCTTATAGTAGTAGTTATAGTTGTAGGAATAGTACTTATTTCTATTTGAACAAATTAAACAGAATAAAAAAGAATGGGAAGAAGAAAACAGAGAGAGAGAAAAACTGAAAAAGAAAGAATACAAAGCAAATCAAAAGGGAAAAGACTGAAATATGAATGTAGAGGGAGAGGGAGATAAAGTAAATATAGTGAGAGAAAAGAAAGAAAGAGAGAGAGAGAGAGAGAGAGATTAAGTAAGAAAATCTGTACTTCTTGAGTTCACTATGTGATGCATTTTCTTCATTGTTAGTAATTACAGAAATTATCAAAATTTTTCTGAGATATGAAATATAAGTTGGCGACCTAAGTTGTGGGTGACCCCGAAGGCTCCCTTTTCAATAGCTACTACACCACGCTGTAGGGAAGAGCACTACTCCATTCCATGAATTGCTCCACTTTACCCTTGATACATAGATTATAATGCTGAGGGTTAAGCAAGGCGGTATCAAGTACCATTTTTTGAGTCTTTGGTATGACTCCACCTGGG